>JAJJMA010339162.1:0-31054 GCA_023529015.1 Papaver nudicaule
CACTGTCACGGTTATCATGAACCTCTAGAGCGTTCCCAATATTGTAGTTGGGAAGTTCATAATGAATAATCCTCCGCCTCTGAAAATGAAACAAATAGATAGATTGAAAACAAAACTAAGAATGACAACTAGAAGTCGTATGTAAAACTGAAAGTTCTGTAAGCTTGCCTTTTGAATTGCGAATATGACATATTCTTTTGCAACACTCCCCTGTGGAATGAAACCAAAAGACTTGGCACATGAATTTTGATAGCACAATTTTGAGGGCTATTACGTTTGAGGGCTGGGGTGCACTGACGCGGACACGACACAACACGGACGCGGACACGGTAAGTTGTCAAAATCAACCGGACGCGGACACGTTATTAAATCAATTAATGATATTTCATATATTAAAATATAGATATTATGAATTTAACATTTCAATAATGCTGCTAAATTGTCAATAAATCTAAATACAGTAAATGAATGAGCATACATATAGGTATAATAACATTTGTATTGAAAAATTCTGGTATTATTAACACACATTCGTATTAAATCATGTGTGTCATATACATGCGACGTCACTGATGTGTCTGATGCGGACACGATACTTAATCAGGCGTGTCCGTGCAACCCAATTTAAGGGGAATTATTTTTAGGCCAGGTGTTGCTTTCTTATTTTAGCACCATAACTTTCGGCGGGAATACGAAGAACAACATGCCGTAAGTGTATCTACGGCCTGTATAACAAGACGTACGTGTGTGTTACGACTACAAGTGCAAGTCGTAACTATTACTTTCGGCTGGTTATATTGGTCGTAAGTGGTTTCTGGGTGAACTTAAAAATCAAAATTTCTACTTTTTTTTTTTTTGTGTTTCTGTTTAAGGATCATAGACAATACAAAACACAATTTTTTTTTCAATTTTTCAAAATTTATACTAATCATTATTAATTAACTTAATCACACCATTTTAACACTAATTAATCACTAATCAGATATGGGTAAATTTGGCATTATGAAAATATTTTACATAGGGGGCTTGCCAAATGGCTATATGGAGCCCGATTTCATAAGGGCTTCGAAACCGTACACTTTTTCTATAGCCCCTATATCAGCGCTCAAAATCATTGGTACCACAAATTCCCTCACAAATTGACAGCAAGATCCTTGGCTGCAAAAGCACGGTGGGAAAGAGTATACTTGCAAAAATGTGTATCACAGCAAAAATGAACTTAGAACAATACCTAGTATAAATGCACACTTCTAATGCTTCCATCGTCTGTTTCATCAATGGTTCTGCAGATTACTGCTTCAAGAAATGAAAACTTTCACAAACCTTATCTAAACAATCAGACCACATTTCTTTAGTTTCTACTACCAATATGCTGCATCTGAGGACAAGACAGAAGTATTTTAATTTTCCTGGTGTTGATGAACTCCATTGATGCGCCTTGGAGAACTTATTCTGAGCAGATTTTAAACCTGCAACTTGCTGAGGCTCTTGGAAAACTTACTATCTGCTTCATAAGGTCTTGAGGGTGTTTAGAGTAATCATGACAGATTGTCAACGATTGCAAAGCTTTTGCTTTCCTCAAAATTACTTTCACACAGAGCTTCTCCCTTGGGCTCCAAATAATTGGCTTAAAGAAAACTGATTTAAGATGTAGAAATAAACCTCCAGTAGCCACCATGTCAACAAGAGATGTCCAACCATCTTCTATACTGACGTGGTTGTCTTCACCCTCGTCACTGCCATCCTCAGAAAAGCTTCCTTCGTCTTCATTATCCTGGTTCTCTTCATCTTCGGAATCAAAACTGTCGTCAGTCTCGTAGTCGGGAAGTTCAAGAAAAGCACTCTCCCACTGAAAATGAAACACATAAATAGGTAACAATATTAACAATAATTACTGCAGACATGGTATGTTAACAGGTGTAAGACGATGCAAAAATCAAAAGTGTCGTATGCTTGCCTTTTCCATTACGAGTGACTCCAGATTGGGTGTTACTTTGAGCAAAGCAATTACTACTACATCAGAGTAATTTGGTATCCCAGTTATTTTCAACTGTTTGATATTAGGATACGTTGGCAGTCTGTTTAACAGATTCTTAGCCTATTCATTGAAAAAACCGATCAAATCACAGGTGAAGAAGAAAAAACACAACAATTTAAAGATAAGCAGCAAGCAAGAGTATACCTGTCTTGATGGATAATCAACAGTTAGACATTTTACATGTGTAAGGGCTCCAAAAAACTGACTTACTGCTCCATCTATACTCCTTGCCTCCAATTCACCACAGAAGCAAACAACTGCTTCCACTAGTGCCACAAAACTAGACAAGACGTATTCTTTCGCAACAAACCCCTTGTAGAATAGAATCAAAAGACTTGGCGCTTGAATTTCGAGAGTACAGTTTTGTGTACCACAAACAGCATCATTGATTTTCAAATTTTTAAGTGTAGGAATTGAAATACAGAAATTCGGCGTAAGAAACATGCAGCTTTCTAGATACAATTCTTCAAGGACAGGAGAATTGGAAAAAAGCTTGTCATTCCAACGCTCAGTGCTAAGATCAATATTACAAAGTCGAAGACACTTGAGTTGCGGAAATGCAATATAATTAGGAAAACGGATATTAGGGTGTGTTTCCAGCTCCAAAGTTATCAATGATGCACAAGTAAAAACAGATAGGGGAATAAACAAGGGGACGGCTTGGCGTAAGAATAAACTGAGCTCTTTGGGGTTATGCCTCATTACACTAGAGATCCATGAATTCACGCGAAATTCGCTCAAATGATAAGATGATCTGAGATAGAACTTGTGTATATAATTAGTCAAAGAATGACGATGCAAAGTTCCATCGACAAAATTCGTGAATTTTTCGATATTCAAATATGTGGGTTGAGTTGACTTATCCCATTCAAATTCAAGGTTTGGGATAGAGGTCCAAATGTATTTCCATCTATGAGATAATACGCAAGTACGAGCAACAACCTTGATTGGAAGAAATGAAAGTATATGGTGAAGAAGTGATTCTGGTAGGTTGCTGATCCGATCCTCTGCCTTACCCATATCGATATGTTTCTAGGAAATAAAGATTTGACAACTGAGCAGCAGAAAGTACCTTAAATCCTCACGTTTTCTGTGTTGAGAAAAAACGAGTGCAGAGATCAAAGTTAGAACCAATATATGATGAGAATAACCCTAAAAACCATAGAATATCTGTGCATATTATTATCAATGCAGTATGACGGTTACAAGATATATTTACCCAGTCTATTTTTAGTACCAGAATACATTTATATAGAAAATTTAGGATCATTAGAATGTCTAATCCTGTAAGAGCTAGAAAAACCCAAATACCCATTCATTTTGGAGCACAAATTTATCTGCCAAATTTGGGCAGGCGCAGATGCAAATTAAAACTGAAACCACGACTTAATGGGACATATTACATGAACATAAATGCACGTATGGCATACAACTTCAAATCAGAAAGCAAGGCCAGATTCCTAAATAGAGATTTTCAATGACGACAGATAATGACTCTATCACAACCTTTTACTAAAATCCCTGCAATCGCAAAGCACTTGACTATGAAGAGCACAAAATTTCAGCACTTGATGCAAGTGCTGTGTGGACAAACTTTACTTCTCCGAAATTCATCACCTATGGCCAGTAACGGAAGGGCTCAGTAGGAACATATTTTTTTGCAAAATTCCTTGGAGGAACCAAATCATGAATCTCCCCCCTCTTTAAGGCACCTAACCCAAACTTAAAACGTTACCCGTCTTAGCCATTGGATCTTCCGAAATTAAACAGGAGCCGTCGGATCAAATAAAAATCCGAAAAAAAAGTCTGTCCGGTTGAAAACTTTTTTCGCACGGTTGAAAACTTTTTTCGTACCTGTAAAGTCTAAGATACCCCTAGGCGTTTTATTTTCCTTTTGCCTCCGCCTTCAATTAGCTTGCTAAATTGTACGAACATCAGGGGCAAATATTAAATTCAATTTTCTACTCATTATATTCTTTCTCTCATCGTTCTTCCTCGACCCTCTCTCTCTCTCAAACTAGAGCTAAGTTTAAGCTCGATTTCTGGCGATTGATGATGAAGATGATGATTTTACTGCGTCGATCTTCTCAAACTAATAAGTTAGTTTTCGATTTCTCCAAAAATTGAAAAGTTGCTGATGAAGGTATGATTCGAAACCCCAATTTGATGATATCATTTAGTATTGCAAATTGGAAATCAAAGGTTTCCAAAATTTTAGGGGTTTTTCTTGAATTTCGTTTATATGGCTAAACCCTTGATTTCTCTGCCCAGGAGCTCAAAGTTGTAAAAGACAGAGATTCCATGGATTTCATCGTCTAATCGCAGTATTTCATAACCAGGTCAGTTGTATTTGTACGGATTCATCACCGTAATCAAAATTATGAAAAACCTAGGGCAAATTTTACTTTGAATTCATTTAGGTTTGAATTTTTGTACACGTTTGCATATTATGAACATTACTGTCTATTGGCATTAGGTTTTAGGTTTCAATTGGGGGTTATAATTAGGTTATCTTCAACTCAATTCTATTGGTTTCAAATTTTTATTGAAATACAAATATTTTTGGATATTTGCATTGATAATTTGTTTGTTGTTGTGGTACAGGGTGAATCTAAAACAAAGATTAATGGTGTTGTAACTTCAGTTTATAATTTGGCTTTGAGGTCATGTTTATTCTTCAATTTGTATACAAATCAACAGTTTATTGTCGATGCTGATTGATAGTTTGTGAAATATGACCAATGAACAGTTGGCCGATGAACAAGAAAGCAACTGTGTTCGGCAAACAATCCGTAGGCTAAATTTGTTACAGCTTTTAAATGATCCATGAGTATGATTTTTGGTTTTTTATTGGTCAAGTATCTACAATTCTGTTGTATTTGGTGCAGAGCAGGTGGGGTACAGACATGGCTGAGACTGGAGTGGTGTAAAGAGATGAAAGAATAAAGAATAAAGAAGAGACAACAACTTAAAGTAACAAGTCAAGAGCCATTCAAGTTCAGACCACAGGTATAACTACCCCCGACTGAAGTTTTAGTTCTCATATTGAGTTTTTAACTATTTTATTATGAGTTTTGAGAATTGAGGGTATTTTTATAAGTATACGGGAACTATGGGTGCCTTCTAATGGTGTATATTGAAAATATCTCATGAATATAGTCCAAGTCTCCAGTACTGTAATAAGTATTCAATAAAGGTAAAAACATATGATATTTTAGTCCAGTCATTAAAGTTATGGCCTAATATTCATTCCGACATACTGATTGACACTCTTAAACCAAATTCTTATTGGCATGTAAGTGGCTGCAACATATATAACAACGGAGAAAGTGGCAACAAAGATTAAAGCTTAGAAACGTTAATGCATAAGAACATTAGACCATGCCCCCATGCACCACTTTCTCTTTGCTTATCTGCCCATTCCTGAATTGGTTTGTTGGTGTCTTACATGGTACTTCTTTTTTAGTATGAAATATTCCGTAGTTTCTGCTTTTGTTTTCAACTGGCACTGGGGTCTCACTATCATTTGCGATATTGGTGGTTAGAATGATGTTATTTTTTCGTCGCTTTTGAACTTTTAGTTTTGGTTCAATTTTTTCCCTTTTTATCATTTTGCATGGTTAATCTGCTATCATTGTTTTATTTGTTATTTCCCAGCAATATTAGAAAATTATTTATGTATGTCTATTTACATTTTTATTCCATTTACCAAGTTCCTTCATTGTAGTTATGTTTAAACTTGAATTTGTATGCAGGAAACGGAAGTGGTTCTCCACTCTTAAGTTCCACCTACTAAACACCAGTAAAAAGCTTCACTAACATCACATCTCCCATCTCAACCAGAAAATTGTTGCCCGCGCTCCAGCATGTCCAACCACATTACTGAATAGATGTTCGAAAAACTCTGCGGTTATTAACAGATCATCAACCAGAAATAAACTCTCGGAATTTTTGTTGGGAAATGGGGACCCTTTGCGAACTGATTTGTGGTTTTACTTTTAAGAAAATGCACATCGGTAAGGATGTTTTCCTTGCCTTACAATACAATTTTTTCTTGCATAAAATGGTGGTAAATAAATATTTTTTTTTATTATTATTTGCCGACGTGCAACGCACGTGCACTCTACTTGTTTATTTAGAGAGCACAATTTTGCATACAACGGGCATCATCAATTTTCAAAATTTTGCATATGTGGAGGGTTTTGTCAGAAAATCCACCTAACAATAACTCTGTGGGTACATAATTCATAGCTTTAGGTGGAAAAAAAGAAAGAGTAACAGCATTACAGAATTAATGAAGGAACAAAGGTAAAAATTGAGCAATGGGATTCTTTAATTTGAACAGAACAGTGTCTAAGATGGCTCATCCATTCTGATAACAATTCATGACTCTTACTACAGATTAACAAGTAAACATGAAATTTATTACTCCCTCCGTTTCAAAAAGATAGGCACGTTTGACTTTTTTTCGAAAATTAAGGTTTCAAAAGAACTAACCATTAGAGTTTTTTTTTATCGTTTTTTCTTTATGGTTGGGTTATTGTTGACAAGTGTTATGGGTTAATAAGAAAAAAAAATGACAAAAATGATTACAATATTAGTTTTATTAAGGTTTTTAATTTTTGGTCAAAGTCAAATGTGCCTATCTTTTTGAAACGGAGGGAGTAATAAAATTGGAATCAAAAACTGAAATTGAAGTTGTTTACCATGAAATTGGAGTCCCTGGTGAAAAATTCCAGCCTTATCAAGATAGGATTTCTCCTCTTTAACAATCAAGATCTAGACGGAGAGAACAAAGAGGCGGCAATGTTATGTTCTACTCTTGACTCTGAGAGAGCGAGCCGAGGTCAGTCAATTACTCAATTACTACGTTTTCTCTGACTATATTTGAGGTCATTTAACTGAGCCCTAGCGCCTAACCTGAGTAAAGCCCAATAAGGCCCAGTTAGAGCAGTTCATTGAGTCAAGCCCATTAAGGACCAGTTAGAGCAGTTCAATGAGTCAAGCCCACTAAGGCCCAATTAGAGCAGTTCATTTTTCAGGTGTGCTGTGTTCATCATAAATTTTAAAAGTGTAGAATTCAAATACAGAAATTCAGTATAAGAAAAATTTATCTGGATAAAAAAAAGTTTGTAATTACAGCAGTCATTGCTAAGCTTAAATTTATTAGCTACCAAGAGAATAAATAAAGGGTTGTCTTGGTTTAAAAATAAAAGGTCTTTGAGCTTATGCCTTCTTAATACATTGGAAATGCATGAAATAATTAGATGAGATTCATTCAAGGGCGCTGGGTTTACACACACCACCATGTTCCACCTCTCCCACTGCAACAGTCTTGGTTGGAAGAAATGTTAGGATATGATGAAGTAGTGTGCCTGCTAAGTAAGTGAATCATAACGGCCGAGGGCCAAACCGATTCACAACACAGACTCACTTCTTCATCACATAGTATCATATCTCACCACATCTGGTAGTAACCGAAATCGATGATATGCCGGATTCCCTGGATCTCTCTCAGAGATCAAGTCAATCGAGAGATAGTTTGTGATGAATTAGAATCTGGTAATTGATTCAAATAGATCTTAATCAAAGAATAAATTACCAGATAACCTGATTCATCACATCTTATACATCGCACCAAAGGCTCCGCCGGATCTCGTCTACGAAAGATAAAATATGATGAGTTAGCATCTGCTAATAACAACCCAACTGATTAATCAAAAAAGGAATTACCAGATACCCTAACTCATCATATCTTATATATCGCCGACCGTTTATCTCATACGCTTTCTTTCTTTAAGATTCTAGCAACGCAGTAAATAGGTTGCTTATATAGTGTTTCCTTATCTGTGCGTAGGGTTTTTGTGGAATCGTAATTACACTTTTACCCCCAGGGTTTCCTTAAATAGGTGGTTGGATACAGGTACAGAGTCTACAGACCCGTCCGTCCTGTGAACAGACCCACCCACCGACACTGCCTCCGAAGAGGTCCAGCCCAAACCCGAACTCCGCGGTTATGAGCATGCCTCCGCGGTTATCAGGTGGTGTTTTTGGGGCTGCGTCATTTAATTAAGGCTGTGGTCATTCAAAAATCGTCATAGTTTTCCTCTTTGTATTGTGACAACTTGTGAAAATCGTCACGGTTTTTGCTTTCTACTGTGGAGTGGAGTCTAGCAGATGATAACCTATCTCAGTTTTCATTTACATTTCAAGGAATTGAAATACAGAAATGAGCTTAAAGAGGTGAGAGCCCCTGACACATCACACATTACAGGAACATAAATGCATGTTTGACATGCGAACCAGAAGGACTGCTGCAACTTCACATCAGAAAGTTGTGGCCATTCACCGAAATTCATCATCTATCCATTCTAGAAATGAGATTTTCAACATCAGATAAATGACTAACTAAGTTGTTTAATATTTCTATTAGAACTCTTACAAGATTCCTTGCAATCGTTAAGAAATGGAACCCTAAAAGAGCCCCCCCAAAAAAAACCCAAATACCAACTCAGTTTGCAGCACAAATTTCTAAAGCCGAATACAGCTTGGTTATTATAGCTTTTATGGCATCACCGTTAAAGATACTGGAACGACGAAACAATTTCTTCACTAGAATAAATAACAGACACCGCTTGGTTGGCGTAAGAATAAACTAAGCCCACCGATGTTACGTCTCAGTGCGGACATAACTTCTGTGTATTATCAGCTGGCAAAGCATAACGATGTAATGTCCCATCCACGAAATTTGTAAAGTATCAATATTAAAATGTATCTTGAGAAGACTTGTCCTATTCAATGTTGAGGACAGTTGACAGAGTTCCTAAATAAAGAAGTGAGCTAGGAAATAAAGATTGAACTGGGTAGCAGAAAATACCTTAAATCCTCGGGGTTGAATGAGTAGAACTGGCAATATCACGTTTTCTGGGTTGAAAAGAAATGAATGCAGACATCAGAGTTAAATCTAGCAACTTGTGGCCAAAACAGCCAAACACCCATTCATTTTTTAGCACGATTTTAGCACAAATTAATCTGGCAACTTTGAGCAGGTGCAGATGCAAATTGAAATTTCAACTAAATGGACGCATCACACATCACATGAACATAAACGCAAGACATGCAAACCAGACCGACTGCTGCAACTTCACATCAGAAAGCTATGGTCATTCACTGAAAGTCATCATGTGTGGATTCTTAAATAGAGATTTCAAAAATGAAAGAAAAATGACTAACTTGTTGAATATTTCTATCAGAATTCTTACAAAATCCCTGCAAACGCCAAGAACTTTATCTGTAGAGAGAATTTAGGATCATTAGGATATCTAATACAGAATTTTCATCATCTATCGATTCCTAAATCGAGAATTTCCAACAATGACAAGATAAAGACTAACAAGCTTCTTTAATGTCAGAACCGTATACAAGAATCCATATAAAGCATAAACCCAAAGCCGTACTTACAAATTCAGATTAAGAAATCAAGAGCTCAAATCCATGAAACTGTAATAACACTTTCAAAATCATGAGTATTTGAATCTTGGGAGAGTTTTGTTAGAAAATCCACCATACAAGAGCAACAGTGTGGACATAATTCAAAGCCTCCACAAGATAAAGACATTGTTTCTTCTTTAACATTCAAGATCAAGATAGTGTGATTGAGATTTTAACTGCAGAGGTCCAAATATATTTCCATCTATGCAACTATGAGAAACAACTTTAATCTCAAGAAATGAAAAAGTGATTCTGGTAAGCTCTGATCCTATCCTCTGCCTTACTATATCCCCATCTGTTTCAAGGAAACAGAGATATGGAGCATTGAGCGGTAGAATATACTTTAAATCCTGAGATTGAAGCAAAAGATAGAATCAGTGAATTACTAGACACACTTCCTGAGATGGATCTTATGCAACGACAATACCTTGAATCCTGAGACTGGGCGGAAGAAAAGACAGAGTCAGAGAGTGATGGAGGCGGTAGGATTCATTCTAGAACAATTTTGCCTTAAAGATTACAGTTCATGATAAATCTACAATTTTTATGAAGACCCTGAAGTGGTTGGGAAAGTAGTAGTACTACTGAATGGCGTTAAGTACTGCTTGGTGGGGGTTTTGAGCAGGTAGTTTTTCAATTATAAGCATTTGTTACTAGGGTAGAATCTGTAAAAATCATGCATGTATGTGATGCAGAACATAATGCTTATGACTGAAAAGCTATCTGGTCAAAAATACCACCAAACAATATTTAAACCTCAATAAAGTAAAGCCCTTCCGTAGTACCAATACTTTCCCTACCGCTTCAGGATTTGCATAAAAATTTTAGATTCATTTTGAACTATGATCTCTAGCGATGGAGGCGGACATGATTTATTCTAGAACAATCTTGCATCAAATAGCACCAAAGGGTAGGGAGTTGAAGTACCCTTATTCAGCGTAAGAAAAAATGGAGTTGTCTAGAAACAATTCTTTAACAGCATTGGCAATAACCTCGCTTTCCAGCCAACTTTAACAGCATCGGCCCTTCAAGTTTTTAGACAACTGCATCTTTTTTATGCCTATTTCAATTTTCTACACTTCAATTTTATTTTTTTTACATTTGGAAAAATGGAAACATGGGCGTTCACTGAATTCAAGAAGAGTTTTTGCATCCGTGGAGGGTTCTGCTATAAAATCCACCGTACAAGAACTCTACGGGTGTACATAATTCATAGCTTTAGGTGCAACAAAAGCAGGCAACAGCATTACAGACTTCAAATACTTCAAATATACTACGGAACAAAATAAACTCTAACAACAAGATCTCTAATTTGAACAGTGCTTAATATGGGCTACAAATTAAACAAGTAGTCATCATGATATTAAAAAGAGAAACTAAAAGTTTCAATCAACAATCTCAAAATGAAAGTAAATTGGAATAAAAAACTGATTGTTTACCATGAAATTGAAGTCACTGATGAAAATTTCAGCCTTATCAAGATAGCATTTCTTTAACAATTCAAGATCAAGGTAGTGTGATGGAGCCATCAGGTGTTTCAGGAAACATATCAAAGAGAGAATTTATTTACAACATTTCAATATGTAGAATTTCTGGAACACCTAACAGCCCCATTACACAAACTCAATCGTCTGCTTTATCATCATCATTATCTTCTTCTTTTAGAAGAGAAGCACAGCTTTTCTTGGATTTCTACACAAACTCAATCGTCTGCTTTATTATCATCATCATCTTTTCTTTTGTTAAGATTTCCAACAGAGGGAGTTTCGCGTTGGAGTATAGATCTAGAGAGTGATGGAGGCGGCATTAACAATGCTCTATTCTGTCTGTGAGAGACATTTATATATTTGATTCACTGAGCCCTAGTGCCTACTCAAGCCCAGCAAAGCCCAGCTACAAGTGAAGAATAAAGAGCCCAGGTCGAAAACACTAATGGGTTTTCATCTTTATTTTTGGGTTACCTTTTTTTATATGCTGATTTTGGCGCTGCAGACCATACTTGGGCGCTGCAAAGGGTGACAAAATAGGGTCACCCTAAATCAAAACCAAAAACCCCTTATAAAACGTGTCAGTTTTACCCTTTACATTTAGTTTAGTATTAGTGTTTGATTATCATCAGATTAGTGGTAATCATGATTATCATAATCTATATAGTTAAGTTTATAAGAATTTAGAGAGAGAAATTTATTTGTTTTAGAGTTGATTTAGAGAAAGAAGGAGAGAAAGAAGGAGAGAAAAAAAAAAAAACTTTGTTCTTCAAAAATCTCTAAGTTTTGAATCACTCAACCAAAATGAGTGATTCAAACACCAATTTAGAGCTACCTGATACTCCAATAGATTACATTAACAAAATCTACTGTCCGAACGAAGGTGAGGACTCTACATTGCATTATTTGTTAAGTGGAAAAGTGTGGTTAACTAAAGAAACCCAAGAATCACTACAAGATCTCCAAAGAGACAAGTATCAACAAGATTATGAGGATGAACTAGCTTCTAACACCCATGTATATCTTTGCTTGTAATTTTTTTGCATGTAATCATCTTTAGTACGTGGATCTGTGTGATTTTTGTGAGTTTCCAGGCTCTGTTTACGCCTTGGATTGACCTTGAATCTGAGGCGTAAACCAAATTTACGCCTCAAGATTCTTCCCAATTGAGGCGTAAAAACTGAAATTTGGGGAAACTGAGCCGTACAACAGTTTTACGCCTAGGACGACAACCTGCCATTGAGGCGTAAACTGCATGGAAATATTGAATACACCATTTACGCCCTAGTAAGTGAGGCGTAAAACTCTTATTTACGCCTTGGTTTTTCTGTTTACGCCTCAATATTTCTTGACACATTCTTTATTTACGTCTTGCTTATTGAACCGTAAAACTATGTTATTCATGAAATACTTTCAAGTGTTATTTACGCCTCAAGTGGAGCATGGAAAACCAAGGCGTAAATGTACCCTTGAAAAAAAATTATGAAAATCCCAGGCTTACGCCTTCAGGTATAAGGCGTAAATTTACCCTGACAAAATTTTTAAAAAATCCCCAGGTTTACGCCTTGGTTAGTAAGGTGTATCCAAGTTTACGCCAAGTTTTACCAAGGCGTAATAGTAGTTACGGTTTCTTATTTTAGGCGTAAATTATGTATGGTTTCTAATCTTTGTTCGTTTGGTTTATAGGTGGTTCCTTACATTGAAACGTCAAAAAAATTCATAAGCATTAGTACAATTTTATGTCTCATAATCGCAAAAAACGTCAAAAAAATTCGGGCGGCCTACAAATTTTTTTGCACTAATACTATCACTTTGTAAAAAAAATAGCCCCCCCAAACATAAAATCCTGGTTCCGTCGCTGGTCAAGAACCTACTGTCTAGCAGAATGGAGTCTTTGCTGAGCGCCCTCCAGGAATTTCTGCAGGCTACCTAGCACATCTGCGTGCGCGTCTCACTACACCGTCTCACTTCACCGGCATTATTTGGAGTGGCATGTCACTAGAACCAGAAGAATTGAAATACAGAAACTCGGCAATAAGAAAAATGCAGCTGTCTACCTACAATTCTTCAGGGGTATAAGAAAAAAGTTCATTATTACAGCAGTCACTGCTAAGATCAACAATGCAACCTTGGAGATTCTAGAGTGCTGAAATGCGATGTAATCAGGAAAACTGATAAGAGGGTGTTCTTTTAGCTCCAAGGATGTCAGTGATGCACAAGTGTTGAGAATAAAGTGAATGAATAAGGGATGGCTTGGTTTGGTGTAAAAATAAAGTGAGCCCTATAAGGTTATTTCTCATTCGTACATCAGAGATCCATGAAAGAGTCGTTCAAATGTTTAGATGATCTGGGACAGAACTTCATTATATTATTGACAAACATTGACGACGCAATGTCCCGTCCACGAAATTCGTAAAGTGTCGATATTCAAACATTTGTGTTGAGAAGACTCATCTTATTCAAATTTAAGGTTACAGTCAGGAAAGAGTTCAAATGCATTTCCATCTAAGAGATAATATGCAAGTACGATGATAGTTTATGACAAAGAGGCGAGTCTGGTATGTTGCTGTTCCTATCCCTCTTCCTAACCCATTTCGGTATGTTTCTAGGAAGTAAAGATTGAACTGCGCAGCAGAATATACCCTGAATCATCAAGATTGAGTGAGTAGCACCCGCAATATCACGTTTTCTGAGTTGAGAAGACATGACTGCAGAGATCAGAGTTAGAACTAGCGACTTGCGGCCAAAAAGCCAAATACCCATTCATCTTTTTAGCACAAATTTATCTGCAAAATTTGGGTAGGTGCAGATTCAGATTGAAATTTCGACTAAATGGACACATCACGCATTACATGAACATAAACACAAGTATGACATGCAAACTCGACGGACTGCTGCAATTTCATTTCAGAAAGTTAAGGCCGTCATCTATCGGATCTTAAATAGAGATTATCAACAATGAAAGATGAATGACCAACTTGTCTAATATTTCTATCAGAACTTTTTCAAAAATCCCTGCAATCATTAGGATATCCAAGCCTCAGAGAGGCCGAAAAAGCCAAACACCAACTCTTTTCTAGCACAAATTTCTAAAGCCGAATTTCTAAAGCCGAACACAGGCATCACCATTATAGAAGATGTAACAGTTGCGCATTCTTTGATACAATCAAAGAACAAGAAACAAGGGTCTACACTGAATTTCATTATCTATCAATTCCTAAAAGTGAGATTTTCAACAATGACAAGATAAAGACTAGCTACCTTCTTTAATGTCAGAACCTTGTACAAAAAAAAACCTGCCAACCCAAAGCCGTACTTACAAATTAGATTAAGAAATCAAGAGCACAAATCTATGAAACTATAATATTACTTTCACAAAACCTGATGTTTAGGAAAAAACATGTATTTGAATCGTCTAGAGGGTTTTGTTACATATAGGAGGAACTGTGTGGACATAATTCAAAGCTTCCACAATATCCATACATCATTTCTACTCTAATATTCAAGATCAAGAAAGTGTGCTTGGGATCTCAACTGCATTTATGATTTATCCCATTGTTGGGGACAGAGGTCCAAATGTATTTCCATCTATGAATATGCAAGTTTTAATATCAAGGAATGAATAAGTGATTCTGGTAAGTTCTGATCCTATCCTCTGCCTTGCCATATCCCTATATGTTTCTAGGAAACAAAGATAAAGCTCTGAGCGGCAGAAAATACCTTAAATCCTGAGATTGAAGGTGGGTAAGGCAAAGCCGCAAAAGATAGAATCAGCAATTTACCAGAGACACTTCCTGAGATGGATCTGGCTAACGCCTAATCTTGTTATGCACCAGCAACACCTTAAATCCTGAGATTGAGCAGCAGAAAAGACAGAGTAAGAGAGAGAGAGAGATGGAGGCAGAAGTATTCATTTTATTCTATGAGGGTGAGGAGGCATTCGCCCCTCAACTCAATTTATAGTTGAGGTCTTTTCACGGAGACCTAACACCCAACCTTATCACAGCCCAATAAGGCTTTCACTCTAATTTGGGACACTCCCTTGTGGAACGAAATCATAAGACTTAGACAGTGCACAATGAGCATCACTGATTCTCAAAATTTTAAGTGTAGGGATTTGAAATACAAAAATTCGGCATAAGAAAAATGCAGCTGTCTAGAAACAATTCTTAGAAAAAAAAAAGGAACAAGGCCATTCACTGAATTTTATCACCAGAAAAAAATTGGTACATACCTAACGCCCCTCAATTTATATAATTTCGGTGAACCCTAACGCCCTAACCTTATCAAAGCCCAATAAGGCTCAGTACCAACAGTTTAGGCGAATTCAGGTATCCGTATAGGAGTGTGCGCGAATAAGACTGACATATTCTTTGCAACACTCCCTTTGTGGAACGAAATCATGAATTTTGAGAGCACAATTTTGCATATAGTAAGCATCATCGATTTTCAAAGTTAATACAAAGATTTGGCATAAGAAAAAATACATGTGTAGAAACAATTCTCTAACAGCATTGGCCATTTAAGTTTATATCCACCCAATATTAGAAGGAAACAAAAAAAAGAAACATGGCCATTCACTGAAATTCATCAACTATCTATGGTACCTAACTAGACAAGGCCATACAAGAAGAGTTTTTCCATCTGCGGGTACATAATTCATAGCTGTAGGTGAAACAAAAGGAGGTAATTAAACAGCATTACAGGCTTCAAAGACACTAAGCAACAAAGTAAAAATGTAGCAATAGGAGATCTAATTTTAACAGTGCCGAATCCGGATAACAAGTCATGACTTATGCAATTAACACTACAAATTAACAAGTAGCCATCATGATATTCAAAAATTATAAAGAGAAACTAACAAACTGAAATTGAACATACTTTGTGTCAGTCTAACAAACCACAGAATTCCCACTCATCTGCAGAATCGTCGTCCCATTCACCCGGCGACGAGAAGAGATCATGTTTGAGACCATCCGTATAAAAATGTTTTGCACAGGTTCCATACCTTATAGCTTTAACTAGATTCGCATCTGCTTCATCTGATGCTGCTGCAACGGCAACTCCAGCAGATTCCTCAGTAACCTTGATAACTACTTCCTTGAGCAAACAACACAATCTCTGTAAGGTTTTGACGTTACTGTTTGGTTCTTCACCTTCTTCACATTCATCAATTAGTTTTTTGAATTTCTCTTCCATGTCTACTAGAGATTCTTTGACATAATCTACAAGAGGATGATAACCGATCCTTTTCCACTCTTTGCATACTGATCTACATGTCATGAATATTGATTCAACAGGCAACCTTTTCAGAATCTCTAGTTTAATTTCCACCGGAAAATGGTTAAACTTCTCCATAACAAATCGGATATCTTCTGGACTGGAAAACCTAGATCTAGAGTGATGGAGGCGGCAACATCAATGTTCTATTCTGTCTGTGAGACAGAGATACTTACATTAGGGGCTATTTTACTGAGCCCTATCGCCTAACCTGAGTCGAGCCCAATAAGGCCCAGTACCAGCAATTCATTTTTCTGGTGTGTTCAGTCAAGGCCCAGGGTGATTGAGATGTAGTGCAATTTTCTGTTTTTTTTTTTTTTTTTTGATTACCTTCAGTAGCTAGACAAAAAAATAAAGAAAAATCTTTTTCATCCCCAATGAGTTTGCCATAAGCAAAATGCATTCTAGATACAAGGGAATCGGAAAAAGAAAAAAAACTTTCATTCCAGCAGTCATTGATAAGCTTAAAATTGAAAACAGATATGAGAATAAAGAGCTCTTTGAGGCTATTTATTATGCCTTAAATACATCGGTGATGCAATAAATAATGACATGAGATTCATTCAATCATGGGTTTACAGTACACTTCACACACAGCCATACATAAGGAATCCAGATGATGATTTTATTGCTTCAACCATATAAACTACTCCTAGAAAATTACATCATACGTTTAGCATACACTACACTTGTGAGCAAGCACAATATATCAGAATGCTAAACGTATGATGAAATTTCTAGGAGCAACCTAGACTGATAACCTGATTCCTCACATCTTATAACATCGCACTAGGCTCCACATGCCAACGAAAGATAGAATACGATGAATTAGTATCCGGTAACACAAGAATTAGATTAACAGACTAAGTTAATCAATTACCAGATACCCTAATTCATCATATCTTATATATCGCCGGCCGTCTTCTCATACTATTCAGACCTAATTCAAGGTAGGCTATTAATAGGCTGTGTTTATAGGGTTTGCTTGTGTCTTTTTAGGGTTTTTCTCGAAATTATCGTTACAGTTTTACCCCCGGGTTCCTCAAATAGGATAACAACTAGGTACAGCAACAACCCGTCCTGTGAACCTACCCACCCACCCACCAACACTGCCTCCGAAGAGGTCTAGCCCGAACCCGAACTTCGCGGTTAATGGCTCAGTTGGCATTGTTGTAGAAGTCTAAGCCAAGTCAAGATCCTACTGTCAAGCAGAATGGAGTCTTTTTGCTGAACCCCTGCTGAGCGGCCACCAGGAATTTCTGCTGGCTACCTAACGCGTTCTCGCGTGCGTGCTTGTCACTTTACAGGCAATGCTTGTATGCTTAAAAGTGTCATGGCACGAGAACCAGAAGGTGGTTCCCCATAATGAAATTTAATACAGAAATTCTTCATACGGAAATCAGAAAACACAACTGTCTAGATACATTTCTTCAAGGACAGGAATTAGAAAAAAGTTAATCATTCCAGCAGCCATTGCTAAATGTCACTATCACCAAGTCAGAGATGCTTCAGTGACAGAAATGCGATGTAATCAGGAAAGGGTTCATTAATTAAATACCCCTAGAATTTAACCCCTTCAATATTATCCTTTTCATATTTTATAATTATCCCTCACCTAAATCCCAGAGTAATAGATTACGCATATACCCTTCTTATTAAAATAAGGTTACGAAAAAAAAAAACGAAAGCATTTCATTTCAGTTTTTCTTCTCTCTCAACAGTGTCTTCTTCTCTTTCTCTGCAAAAAATCAAAAACTAGATCTACACAACCTCCTCTAATTTCGCCGCCACCTCCATCAATCCCAACACCCGTTCTAGCACCACCTCATAAACTAGATCCAATAAACTTTCATCAAATCCACCACCACCAACTCATAAACAATCGATTTAGATCCATCTTCAATTGATTGAACTACAAAAATTAAATTTAGTGATGAATGAACGTGCAGGAAAACATTTTCATTTCGATTTCAATTGGACTTGGCTTGAAGAACCTCAAATCTTCATAGAAGATGAACAGATCGAGAGATCCGATTTTAGTTTTAGTTTTGATTGAAGATTCAACAACGACAGGCAAGATTCAATGAGTATTTTGTTGTTTTTTTTATGATGCTAATGGTGGTGGAGATTGTTGGACCTTGCTTCAACCTCAAAACTCAAATTTAGTGATGAATGACCGAGCATCAAAACATTAAATTCAATTCGATTTCAATTGAATCTGGGTTGAAGAAACTAAAATATTCATTGAAGATGAACAGATGGAGGGATTCAATTTTACTTTTCATTTTGTTTAAGAGATTCAACAGCAACAATAAGTATGATTCGGTTAGTGTTTAGTTCCTTTTTTTGTATTTTATGCTAACTGTGGTGGTTTTTATATGAATTTTATTTTGATTTGTCAATTTGGTTTTCTGGTGGTTGTGGTGGTTGTAGGAATTTGATTTTAATGGTGATGGACCTGGTGTTGACGATGGTGGTGGTGACGGTGGTATCAAGATAAAAACAAAACATTTCAGGAACCTAACCTTAGCAAAATGTTGAAACCAACTACTCCAGTTAGCACCAAAGTATGGTGTCCAGGAGCCTAATCTGGCTGAATTCTTGAACCAACTATCCAAGTTGGCACAAAAAATCTAAGCCATCTTGGGAAGTTGGCATCATTATCTGGACAAATGTTGGCAAGTTTTTTCTTACAATCTGTAGCATGTAAAAATTCATGTATGGTATTAAATTTTCATCTGAAAAACGTTTTGAGTATGTGTTTGAAAAAGTTTAAGAATGAATGAATGAGAAACCAAAAGTTTAATTTTTTAAACTAGAGGATAGTGACTTGTATTTTTGGTTACATTCATTTTTTTGCTTGCTTATATAGAACCTTTGCAAAAGATGTAGAGCCTTTGCAAACCAAATAGCTATGTTTTATGGGGAGGAGATGAACACTTGTTTCAAAGTTTTCAATTTAGATTCTTGCAGTAAATGTTGGTTGCATGGAAAAATACATGTTTCTCGAAACTTAACTTGGCAGAATTTATAAACCAACTACCCCAGTTGGCACAAGAAACACGAGCCATCTTGGCAAGTTGGCACCAGTGTATAGTGTTCAGGAGCCTAACTTGGCTGAATCCTAGAACCATCTACCCAAGTTGGCACACCAAACCAGAGCCATCTAGGCAAGTTGGCACCTGAGTCTGGTGTCGAGGAGCCTAACCTGCCGAAACTATTAAACCAACTACTCATGTTGGCATAACAAATCAGAGCCATCTTGCCAAGTTGGCACCTGAGTCTAGTGTCCACGAGCCTAACTTGTCAGAATTCTTAAACCAACTACTCAAGTTGGCACAAGAAGTAAAAACCATCTTGGTAAGTTGGCACCGAAAATCTGAGCCATCTTGGCAAGTTGACATCATTATCTGGAGAAATCTTGGCAAGCTTTTTATTATAAGTTGTAGCATGTAAAAATTCATGTATGGTATTAACTACAAAACACAACATTCATAAAAGTAGACTTACACAAACAAAATGAAATCAACGGTGTAGATAAAAATGTCATGTAAACACTCTTACAACAGCGTGCACAAAATGGCACTTAAATTATCAAACCAAAAGTTTACCTACAATCTTTCAATCATTTTGACATACACGAATGAGTGAACCTAGCGCGAGTCGAACACGCATCTTCTGACATGAAGTCAGTTGTGCTACCATTGCACCACAGATTCTTTTTGGTGGCCAATAGCACAGTTTAGACCAAAGGTAAAGCCAACTAGGCAGCTAGGCAAATGCGAAGCCAACTAATCAAGATGGCACAAAATGTGAAGCCAACTAGGCAAGATGGCACTAAAATGTGAAGCCAACTAGCCAAGATGGCACCAAAAGATAGAGATAACCTACCTAGTTGGTACCGAAATTGTCCTTTCAATTTACTCTTCACCATATTATCCTTTACGATGCAACCAACAAAACTACTGACAAGAGTTTGTAGCATCCACTGCAAAAAAAAAGATAAAAGCTCAGTCTACCAGTCTACTGCAATAACTGTACCACATAACCCAACAATAACCGAAAACGTCAACAAATATACCTGAGTTTCATGATAACTCACTTTTTCTTAAACCACTGAAGATGAAATTTAGAATATATTCTTAGCATGTAGAGCATTCCATTTGGCAAAGAATTCAACTGATGGTAGGATACCAGCAGTAATATAAGTTAATTAGTAAATGTCAAAAGTGATTTTAACGCCATAAAACTAGCAACACGTGCAACAACGACAACAAGAGGTTTTTAACTACCATAGGTACGCCAAAATGACCTGCAGAATTTGACTTCCACATCAACAAAAAGCGATACATAATGGCAATGCGATGCAATTACTCGGTCAAATGCGTATTCAAACTACAGAATCACACAGTTAAACATAAAAGAAACCAAAATGCAGACAGTGAATTGAATTTTTACCACTGGATCGATATTTGCACTTGACGTCCAACCCCAACAAATCTGCTTGCTTCTCTGAGACTTCAAGCTCCCAGTACCTATACGTTACAGAACAGTTATCATATAGTAGAGTGGTGTTTGTAGCATTGCAAAAGAACTCTAAAAACGCAAAATAAGTGGTCGATGATTCGGAATATTGATGCAGATGAAAATGCTTGGTGTACCCCAAATACTATACCCAAAACATACACCAACTCACACGCATAAATAGTGAACCCCTCTGTTTCTCCATTTGTTGGGAGCAATGAAATAGTGGTTCCCCCTGTTTCTCCATTTGTTGGGAGCAACTTTATAGCCAGGATTATAAAGTTCTTTGTATTCCCATCCACACTCTTGTATTGTAATAAGGATTAAGGAAATGTTTTAAAATTTTGAATAAAACTGTTAAGTTTCAACTAACTAACCGAGTCATCTACCTCATTTGTGTTATCCAAAGAGACTTGGTACTAGTCATCCTAATACCACAAAGCATATTCATTGCCCTGCACCTCTGCCTAAACGTAAAGATACCCTGTTCGATCTCGTCTATACATAGATAAACAGACCCAGACCTACACCACCCTACCCTCATTATCCAAGACAGAAATCCATGAAACTCAACACAACCCATCCTCAGGAAACTAGATTTTAATTCACTTTTACAACCTTTAAAACACCAGAAAGCATTCATTAAAAATAGAAATGCAATAACCCAAACAACATCTAAGCATTTTCATTAAGCTTAGTCAGGGCCAGTTGCACCTTAATCTATTTTTGTTTAGGCATTTCGACAAACATTCAGAGTTCAAATGTTCAAGCGGAGAATTTAAAACGTAAAAACCAGATTCAGTAGGATTTAAAGAAATTACTCACCACCATCATTAAGATCAGATTAAGTCCGCAACTACAATCAATAGATTCATTTATCGTTTTCATTTTCACCACCACAAACACCACTACCGCCACCATCTACGAATCTGAAAATAGACAATACAGAAAGAAAATAAGATTAAGATACATACACAAACAAAGAACATTAAAACATCAGAGTTAATCCCGCCGCCACCACCATCATCACCACTTAAATCTAACTGAGATTTGATATCCTCCTCCACCACCAATGTCGCCAACACAAATATCTTCATCGCTTCCGCCACCACATCTTCATCCTCCACTAACTTTACATAGATTGTGTATTCTCCACCACCACTACCACCACCAACATCGTAATTAAATTTAGATCGATCTACATGAACCAATAAGTTTTCGATACTAGTGTTCTGATTACTTCAGATCTGAAAAAAAACTAACGATAGTGGTGTTGGTGGTGGTGAAATGAAAGAAGACGGCGGGTTACTGCTGCTGGTGGTAGATTTGGTTGAAGTGTATCAGGTGGCGCTGGTGGTGATGGGATTGGGGGAGGTGTTGCAGTGCAGTCGGTCTTGAACGGGTGGTGGTGGTAGTGAGTTTCGTTGATTGAATCTCAATTTTATGAAACGAAGAAGAAGAAGTATTTTGTGTGAAGGTTAATTAAGGAATTATGAAAAGTGTATTTTTATTCTGGACTTCACTTTTATCCCTCGAGGGATAATTATGAAGGCCCAACTGAACGAGGGATAAAAGTTCAATTTCCTCAATCGGGAAATGGATACGAGGGTCTGCTTTCAGCTCCAAGGATATCGTTGATGAACAAGTAAAAACAGGGGAATCAATATGTGTAAGAATAAACTAAACTCTTTGGGGTTGTGCCTCATTATATTTGAGATCCATGAGTTTACACGAGACACATGGTCAGATGATCTGAGACAGAACTGGTGCATACTATTCGACAAAGAATGACGATGCAATGTCTCATCCTCAAAATTCACTAATCTATCAATATTCTATGACTTATCCATACAAATGCAAGGTTGGGGATAGATATAAGTCCAGACTCCAAATGTATTTCCATCTATGACATGATACGCTAGTACGAACAATAATCTTGAATTCAAGGAATGATAGTATATGGTGAAGAAGTGATTCTGGTAACCTGCTGGTAAGCTGGTAAGTTGTCTAGAAAAAATTCTTTAACAGCATTGGCTAATATCCTCGCTTTCCAGCCAACTTCAACAACATTGCCCATCTAAGTTTTAAAACAAGTGCATTTTTTTATGCCGAATTTTTGTAAGAATCTAGCAACGGACTTAAAAGTGCAAATGGATTAAACAGCATTACAGACTTAAAAGATTAAACAAAAGGATTTTAGACTTAAAAGATACCAAGGAACAATGTAAAAATCTAGAGGTAATTAGTAATAATGGTGAAAGTATGGCTCTTCAGGTACTAACATTACAACAAAGATTGGAAGATAAGGATTCTGAGATCAAAAGGCTGAAGGAGGAACTGTACCAAAAGGCACAAGTGGTAAAAGGGGAAATCGATGATCCCATTGCAGGTGAGAAGAAGCCAGTGAACGATGAGGTGATTTCTGGTGAAGCTGAGAGGGTCTAGAAAGAGGTGGTGAGCTAAGAAAATATATTAGTTTGATCCCCGTTTCTTAGGCATTATATGTACATTAGGAAAACAGTTTCCCGTCATTCGTTTGCTTTCTGTTTTCATTCTTTTAAATTACACTCGAGTAAGCTCTTGCAGTTTTTGGCTTCCATTGCATTATAAATTCAATCCAAATCTTTCTCTAAGAGAACCTCAAGACTCTTTAACCCCCCACCCCATCAGATTTTTCTCTATCTAGTAGTATCTAGATAGAGAAATGTCCCCTCTATCTAGATACCAGCAACAATCTTTGGTTTGGAAGGAATGTTAAGTGCGCCTGGTAAGAGTGTCAAGTGACCAAAAAAAAAGCTTATCAATGACAACAGCACCAGACTCACTTATTCACCATATACTAAACGAATCTCACCAGATCTATCGTATGAGCAACAACTTTAATCTCAAGGAAAGAATAATAAGTGATTCTGGTAAGCTCTGATCCTATCCTCCACCTTACCAGCACTGAAGCGACATAAGTTACCTTAAATCTTGAGATTGAAGGTGGGTAAGGCAAAAGATAGAATCAGCGAATTACCAGACACACTTCCTGAGATGGATCTAGCTAACGCCTAATCTTGTTATGCACCAGCAATACCGCATTCGCACTAGGCTCAGCCGCATCACCTGATCTATGATCATGTCGACGAAAGATAGCATATGATGAATTAGCATCTGCTAATACAACAATTATTAGGATTAACTGATTAATCAAAGAATGAATTACCAGATACCCTAATTCATCACATCTTATACATCGCCAGCCGCCTTCTCAGACTTACTAGAGTTTTGATTCAAGGTAGGCTATTAATAGGTTGTTTTTATAGGGTTTCCTTATCTGTTCGTAGGTTTTCCTAGGTTTGTGATTACAGTTTTACCCCCAAGATTTCCATAAATAGCAAACCCGTCCTTCCTGTGAACAGACCCACCCACCGACAGTGCCTCCGAAGAGGTCTAGCCCGAACCCAAACTTTGAGTTATCAGCACACCTCAATTGCCATTGTTGTGGAAGTCTAAACTAAAGTCAAGAACCCACTGACTAGCAGAATTAGAGAAGGGTTCGCTGAACCCCTGCTGTAAGAGAGCAGCCTGCAGGAATTCCTGCTGGCTACCTAGCATGTTTGCGCGCGCGTGTCACTTTACAGGCATTATTTGTACGATTAAAATAGCGTGTCACAAGAGCCAGAAGTTTGGCAATTTCATTTAAAGTGAGGGAATTGAAATACAGAAACCAGGCATAAGAAAAGTGCAGCTGTCTAGAAACAATTCTTCGAGGACAGTGGAATTGGAAGAAAGTTCATCATTCCAGCAGCCATTGCCTAAGACCAATATTGCAATTACAATGTTGAAGCTGCTTGAATCACGGAAATGCAATGTAATCAGGAAAACGGTATTCATAGCTCTTCAAGGATAGGTAACAACGTAAACGGTATTCATCATTCCACCAAATTCATATGTTGAGAAGACTTCCTATTCAAATTTAAGGTTGGGGACAGTCTGCTAGAGTTCCAAAAGCATTTCCATCTATGAGATAATATGTAAGTACGAACAACAACCTTAATTTCAAGGAGTGATAGTATATGATAGTCAGGTGAGTCATTGATTCTATCCACTGCCATACCCATACAGATATGTTTCCAGGAAATAAAGATTGAACTGAGCAGCAAAAAATACCTTGAATCATCAAGATTCAGAGAGTAGCACCAGCAATATCATGTTTTCTGGGTTGAGAAGAAATGACTGCAGAGATCACAATTAGATCTAGCAATTTACACACAAAAAAGTCAAATAGGCATTCAGTTTTGAGCACCAATGTAGCTGTCGAAAATCTGGGCAGGTGCAGATGCAAATTGAAATTTCAATTAAAGGACACATCACACATTACATGAACACGAATGCACATTTCTCAAGCACCCCATAAAAAAAAATAAGGCCATTCGCTGAAATTTATCAACGGAAATTCATCATTTTAGATACTTATATACTGAAACAAAAATCTTAAATAGAGATTTTCATCGTAATTTCGCCAAATACACCAATTGTGTCAGTTAACCATTTTTACAACCCAGTATGAGTATCTTTTGCAAAAAATGACTGATAACGGGTAAGAGACCAAACTGCTTTTGGCAAACGGACAGGGGAGGATGATGTGTTTTAGAAACAGAACCACACATACTGCAAGTCACATCTTGCCTGGAACTGAACCTATTCAAAGTAATTTTGGCAGGAACCTTGTAAAGCATAGGTGATTTCCACAGACTCTTGTATGCAAAATTTGGGCAGGATCAAATGCAAATTGAAGTTTCGACTAACTGGACAAATCGCAAGAACTATAAATGCAGTTTAACATGTGAACAAGGACTGCTGCAACTTCACATGAGAAAGCTAAGGCCATTCACTGAAATTCATCATACTACGGATTCTTACATACATAGAGAGATTTTAGGATATCTAAGCCTCTAAGATCCAAAAAAAAAAAAAATTTGATATCTTCTTTAAAAAATTGATATCTTCTTTAAAAAAAAATTGATTAATAAAAATTGATATCTTCTTTTAAAAAAAAAAAGCCAAATACCAACTCATTTTCGAGCACAAATTCCAGAAGCAGAATTTATAACATCACCATTACTGTAACACATACTTCTTTGATTAAAAAAAAAATTGAGAAAATCAAGAAGACGGATCTAGGAAACTATAATAATACCTTCAATTAATTTGATGCTCAGGAGGGTTTTGTTAGAAAATCCAGGACCTTCCTTATTAATATTCAAGATCAAGATGGTGTGATTGCATTGGCAAGGAGTGTTATGAAATGTATCAAAGACTGCTTAAATTTAGTATCCACATTTCTTGCCAACCCAATTACACCATTTCCGATCGTCTGCTCTTTTCTTTAATTTCTAACATCATCTTCATCTTCATCTTTTCTGAGGGAGGGAGATGGAGGCGGCCGTATATCTGTTCAGTGAAAAGTGAAGAGGCATCTATTTATGTTTGAGGTCATTTCACTGAGCCCTAGTACTCATCAAGCCCAATAAGGCCCAGTGGCAATGGTAATCAAATTATTTGCAACAATGTAGATTTTTGCTCACAGTTTAATAAAAAGCATTTAATCGACTCACTTAACGAAAGATAGAATTTGATGAATTAGAATCTGGTAATTAAACTCAAAGAGATTAACAAGCTAGTGTTTAATCAAATAAGAATTAATCCCTATGGACCGAGGGAATCTCGGTCCAAAATCAGTTTCTCCTCACATATTCGGTCATTGGCCCCCCCTCCTTCCTTGGGTCCCCCCCTCCTCACCCATATTCGGTCTCGGTTAAGGGAACTCTCGGTCCCTCTAGAATTGTTGATCAAATAAACACATTACCAGATAGCCTAATTCATAAAATTATAACCATCGTTTTTTTTTTCTTCTTCTGAGTGAGGATACACCTGACTTAATGATGGAGACGGCAGAGGGTTGTATTCTGTGAGAGAGGCACTCGCCCCCCTTTTGTTTATATACTGAGGACTGAGGGTTTAATCTTCCTAAAACCCTATTTTAGATCAAGCCCAACACCGGCACACACCGAATCAGATCAAGCCCAAAACCGGCACACATCCAACCAGGTCAAACCCATCATTCGATTATGGGTTCACAGTACACATCACAGACACTACACCATTTGGGGGGGTTTCCAACATACTATAAGTGCTGCTAAAAATTCAGGCTGATTTATTGCAACACAAATACAGTGTTAAGAATCCTATGTTGCAAATGTGCTGGGGGGTGTTTGCAGCACTCTATTTGTGTTGTTTTAATTAATTAAAACAACACAAATAAGTGCTGCTTTAATTCAGCAACACTTCTTTTAAATTACCCTGAAACGACATGTGGCACCGAGCTGGCGACATACGTGGCACCGCCTGCCAACAATGCACGACAGGTGTCAAAGAGCTGAACCAACCAATTAACGACACGTGTCAGAGAGATATCCAACAAATGGACGACATGTGTCGATCAGCAAGCCAATAAACGGACGACACGTGTCAGAAAGCTGACAAATAAATTGACGACACGTGTCTGTCTAAAAACCAATAAAAGGATGACACGTGTCAGAGAGCTGGCCAACCAATAGACGACACGTGTCAGGAAGCTATCCAATAAATGGTCTACACGTGTCAAAAATCTGGCCAATAAATGATAAACACGTGGCAACCTGCGAACTAATGAATGGATGACATGTGGCAGACGATTGGCCAACTGCTGTACGACACGTGTCTCCGAGCTATCCAATAACTGGAAGGCACGTGTCTCCGAGCTGTCCCACAAAGATGACATGTGTCACCGGGATTTATGTCAGTTCTGTCACCGGATGTCAGTCCGGCAACCGGAGGGTGTCATATTCCGGTCACCTGAAGGTGCCAGATTCTGGTCACCTGGAAATTCAAATAACAAAATGTGCAATTTTCATTTCAAAATATGCAATTTTCATTCACAAAAAGTCTGGTTCAAAACCATTTACATTTCTCATTTGATTCCATTTACATTCACAAAAAGTATACTTTATACTTGTATACGCAAGCAGACTACCTAAGCTGCTGCACAAAAGAGTATATCTAAGCAAACAGACTACCTAAGCTGCTGCACAAAAGAGTATATATAAGCAAACAGACCTGCTGCACAAAAGAGTATATATAGCCACGGTTTTTCTCTTTCGATTGAAGAGGTGCACCATTTGACAGTCACTATTGGGATCCTCAAAACCAATAATTCCTGGGACCACTGGAATTCTGTCAGCTGAAGCAGTTTCATTGCTGTTGCTGCTGTTGCTGGTGTTGCTGTTGCTGCTTCATCTGAGAAACTATTTGGCTTTGCACCATCAAATTCTGTTGGCTTTATCTATTGAACATATCACAAACTGATTTCAAGCAATTAAAGTTATAAATCATAATCTTGTCATAATCCTGTCATATGCTAGTCTACAAGCTACATGGTTTAGATTCAGGAGCAATAGCAACATTTGTTGGTACATTCACTCTCCTACGTGTAAGTTGGTCATTTCATAACACTGAATAACTATCATCTCACACGTAAGAGAGTGAATCACCAACCTAGCCTCAGCTAAAGCTCCAAGGAATCTTGTAGCATGGGTTGAAGGGATTGTAACACCATCTGAGAAACTATTTGGCTTTGCACCATCAAATTCTGTTGGTTGTCCTGTAACAAAGAGAAGCAAAAACTGAATTAGAGCAGAATATTACCATCAACTTATCCACTTCTACCAACAACTACAGGTTCAACAGTTGAAGAACCTTAGCCTTCAACAGCTGAATTAGGCTCACTTGGAACAGTGAACTCAAACTCAAGCTGCCACAACATACTCCATATACAGCAATCCATTTAATCATTCAATAAAAGGAAAAGAAGCTACTGTATCCAATTTACTATGCAACACAAAGTTGATTCAGGAGCAATAACTAAATGAGCCGGTACATTCGCTTTCCTATGTGTAAGTTGATTGCTTGTATATGCAAAGCAATCTTCTCGCACATAGGAAAGTGAATACACTAGCCACTCATCGGCTAAAGCTCCATCAATCATCAAAAACAGAACTACCTAAAAGAAGCGAAAACTGAATGAGAGCAGTATATTACCATCAAAGCATTCCACACATCCTCCAAGTAAGTGTCGGGCATACTTCTCCAATCTGGAACAGAGATAGGTTCAACAGTTGAAGAACCAGGAGAAGAACCAGGATATTGAACCTGCACCAAAACAAGACCAAAAATCAGTTTCATCACTCCATTGAAACTTCCATTGAAACACTCAAACACAAACACAAACTCAATCAGTTGACTTACATCAGCTTCCATTCTTTACTTTGAGATTCCCCTGCAAACACCAAACAAAGCAGAAAATCAAAAACCATTCAAACAAAAATCAAACAAAATCAAAAACACAAAAGACTGGTTTATTACCTTGAGATTAAGAGATTCCCCTGCAAACATGAAATAAAGAAAGTATCAGAAATCATTCAAACAAAAAAACATACAAAAATCAAACAAAAAAACAAACAAAAATCAAATAAAAATAAAAAACCCCAGAGTGAGACTGGTTTATTACCTTGAGACTGAGAGTGACAGATTCCCCTGAAAACATGAAACAAAAAAGGAATCAAAACCCTAATTTCAAACAAAATTTAGAACGATTGAAAAAAAATGAAACAAAAATCACTGGTTTATTACCTTTGAAAGCTTGAGAGATTCCTGCAAACAACAAACAAATATTAGTAGAACCCTAATTTCTGAAAACCAAAAAGCAAATATAAAACCCTAATTTCTAACAACAAACTGAAAATCAAAAAGAATGAAATAATACCTTAGGGGGTTTGTAGATCTGAAGCAAAAACTCGATTAGGGTTTGTAGATTGAAGCTCAACAACTCTAGCTTAGGGTTTGATAGTTGATTTTTGATAGTTGATTTTTCAAACTCGAGAAAAATCAAAAAGCAAAAATCCAAATAAAAACCCTATAGCTAGTTTGGGATGTTACAACTCTGTTTTAAAGGAGAGATTAGATTAATTTGGGGGGGATTTTGAGTAGATTTCGAAATTTAGAGGTGACATTTTTCTCTGAAATTTGGAGCCAAATTTGTGAGATTCTTGAATCTCTGAAGTTTGGGTAGTTTAAGAGAGAAAAGATTTGTCATCTTCTCTGAATTTTGGGAGGGAATCGGAGCGGGAGAAATTTTGGGTAGGTAGGGTTTTTTGTTTTCAGAGAAAGGGGGGAAATTTTTGTGGTGTTTGTGAGATTTGTTTTTTGACTGGATAGAGTTGAAATTTTTGTGGTGTTTGGATAAGAGTTGAAATCATGTTGGACGGTGAGAGATTGGGGGGTTGACTGGATTATCAACGGTGGAGAATGAGTTGAATGCTCATACGGATTGGGGGATGGATGAACGGCTGGTATTCACTCTTAAACTCTTTATCAGCGGTGGAGAATCGCTTGGATAGTCATACGGATTGTGTGCTTTCTCAAGCTCGTGTTTTCGTTTTTTTTTCTAATCAACCTTCGATGCGATGAAGAATCCGACTTAGGGGATCAATTTAGTGATAATCTAGCAAACATTAATTGGTTTGGTGTGAACGATACCTAAAGATTTGGTGCTCCAGTAGAAGAATTCGACTTATAACAAGACGTTTTTATGCAAAAATATGAATAAGAACATTCGGTTTAGTGTTTCGATCGAAGAATCCAACTTGTCCCAAGTAGTTTTTAACCAAAATATGATCAATACCTATACATTTGGTGCTTAGACAAAGAATTCGACTCATCATAAGACCTTATGAAGCAATACATCACTAGGTTTGGTATTTCAACTAAGAATCCCACTAATCACAAGTAGTTTTCACATAAGATATGACCAATACGTATACATTTGGTGCTTCGACGAAGAATCCGCCTAGCCAAAAGATGTTACTAAGCAAGATATCTATGGTTTCGGTGCCTCGATGAAGAATTCGACTCTTCGGAAGACGTTTCTAACCAGCAGAATATGACCAATACCTATGGTTTCGGTCCCTCGACGAAGAATTCGACTCTTCGGAAGACGTTTCTAACCAGAATATGACCAATACCTATGGTTTCGGTGCTTCGACGAAGAATTCGACTCTTCGGAAGACGTTTCTAACCAGAATATGACCAATAACTATGGTTTCGGTCCCTCGACGAAGAATTCGACTCTTCGGAAGACGTTTCTAACCAG
>JAJJMA010339175.1:0-10894 GCA_023529015.1 Papaver nudicaule
TTCTTTACTTTATCTTAGATGTATGTATGCTTAAGTGTTCTTGAGTAGATCCTCATCTAGGACCATTGGGTGTGATCTCAGAGATTTCTAGACTCACATTTTGGCGCTAGAAACAGGGACTAGGTAAAGGATTTATCCTTCCTGGTCTATTTCTAAACTTTTTTCATCTGTCTCTTAACCCAACCTTTACTGTGAGGAAGAAAAGCTCCTGGATCTCATAGATCTCACAGGGAAAGCTTAGTATTCTTAGTAAAGGTGAGACCTTTTATGCTTTTTAGTGTTAAAAGTTCCTTCTTTGCTCACTGTTTGTGAAAAATCCTTGATTTTCTTTACAAAAACTTGATTTTTTTTGCAAAAACCTAGCTTTTATATTCATAAAGGTTAGATCTTTAACTCAGATTTTGTTTTCAAAACATAAACAAAGTTCTTGTTGTTGATTTCTTCCAACAGCAGACACATTTGAAACTGAAATCCATTTTGGATCTAGTTTTTTCTTCAAAAAACACCATTAATGGAGGGTAGAGGGATTTTCTAAAAGGAATCTCTGAAAAGTACTGTATGTACTCTCTTTCTTGTTTTCGTAGACTGCTGATGTCACTGACATCACTCTCAAACAAAACCTGACGACCCAACTACCCAGTTTTAACTTATCCAATCATTTTTCCTGTCTCTCTCTGTAATTGTTTTCAAAATGTTTTGAAAAGGTGTACGGATTTCTTGGATCTCTGAAACTGTCAGATTACAACTAGCACTTGTGGAGTTACACTCTGACAAGAAGGTTATATCTTGATTTTTCTTTTCAGGAGAAGAAATGAAGACTTCTAGTGCCACAGACTCTGGAAGGGACCCTCCGAGGAGGACAACCAGAAGTGGATTGCAGAAGACGGACCGTGAAGTCCCAGAGGATACTGTCGCCTCTGGAGAAAGTGCACCACCAGGTTTTCCAGCAAGGGTGCCTCAGAACACCAGCAATGGGGTTCTGGGAAAGACCACCAACATTGTAGGAAAGGGACCTGGGGCACAAGCGAAGAAGGGTACTGCTAGTGGCATACCTGTGAAGACTAAACCTTTGACAGAGGTTTATCACACCAAGCCCCCTCAGAAAAACCTTGCCTCTGAGGCAACGGTTATGAGGGGGGGAGTTGACTCTCAGAGAGAAGAAGAGGACTTGGATCTGCACACGACAGACTCAAACAGTTCTATTGAGGCTTCTCTGGAGGGAAACAATCGGATCATCGACGCTCTCAACGGACTTCCCAGAGAAAGGTCGAGAAGATGCCTCTGGGAAAGGTGGACCTTTCATAAAGGTTACAATAGTCTCAGAGAGACAACATGAAGGTACCTCTGGGAAGGGTGAACCCTCCAGAGGAGCAAAGAAGACTTCCAGAGCAAATGGCCATTCTGGAGTTGACAAAGCCACCCAGAGGGTGAGGCCAACTCGTGCCGAGAGGGGTAAGTCTGTAGTCAAGGACCCAGAATCCACCCCAGAGGACACTCAGAGAGCAAGAAGAAACAAGATCAGAACTCTGAGGAGGAAGATCCTTAAGCTCTCTGAGGCTAACAAGAAGCTGAGACAAGAAAAGGTCGTGATTACTGATAGTGACTCATCTAATTCCTCAGACAAGGAGGAAGAAGACAGGAGGAACTTAAGGTATAAGAGACCCAGAGATGATCCAATCCCTGAAGTGGATCTGGACGACTCCTCAGAGGATGATTCTGAGGAGGGCTATACTGAGCCATCTCTGACAGACATCCTGGCAGCCCGAGAAAGGAAGATTCAGGAGCTGGAAGAAGAGGTTAATCTCAGGAAAGCCATGGCGGCAAGTATTGAAGACAAACCAGAGCTTATCAGAAAGGAAGGCAAACGATTGGCAGAGGTAATGGAAGATGCTAAGCGCTCACCATTCGCCTCAGAGATCAATGCTCTCCCGATACCCAAACGATGTACATTGAACTTCCAGAACAAGTTTGATGGCACGGGTGATGCTATCCAACATATAAAGGATTATGAAATGGCTCTAATGCCATGGCAAGATCGACAAGGGGTTATGTGTAAATTCTTTCCCGGGAGCCTCAAAGAGGAAGCGTTAACTTGGTTCAACTCCTTAGAAAAAGGAAAGATCAAGTCGTACGAACATCTTCAAGAGGTCTTTCTAGAGAACTATATGCATAACAGCAAGGTCAAACCCGGGATTGAGCGACTATTTGTCCTCAAAAGAGGAAGGGGAGAATCCCTCAGAAGCCTAGTTAACCGGTGGAGGAAACTATGCGCTGAGATAGGGAAGGTCCCAGCAGCCTATGCTATCATTGGTTTCAAGAATTCTCTAAACAAGACTGACCCTCTCTTTTTCAAGCTATGGAATGAAACTCCAGATAATCTGGGAGATCTCAGAAGGATCCAGGAGGAATTCATAGCACTTGAAGAGACGCAGGATGGCACTTACGACAAGTTGCTCTCTGGGAACATGAATAGAGGAGCAAACGTGGTAGAACCACAGCCCCACGTCACTCATTCTCAACCTCCTGCTGCGGTCCCCACTTCTCAGATCAAGATAAACAAGTCCAGAGAATTCAGAGGCAAAGGATCAGCTAAGGACAACAAAAAGCGGGATTTTGACGACGCCACTTACACTAGATTCAACGTTCCAAGGTCCACCATTTACAAGGAAATCAAAGGCAAACTCCCCTTTGAGGATCCTATTGGAAAGGGCATCCAACCTGACTACTGCAAGAACAGTAAAGATTACTGTGAGGTGCATGGATGGAATGGCCACTCTCTCGACAAATGCAGGCATTTAAGGAGAGAGCTGGAGAAGTTAGTAAGTAGTGGAGAACTCAAGAAGTATATTGCCAAAGATTCTGGGAATGCCCAGAAGGCAGTAGAAAAGATATTCATGGTTGAGATGCCCATAGAGGCACAACATCTCAACTGCAACACTATTACCCATTCTGTAGAAATGCCCTCAGAATCATCTCTGGGGCAACACTCTCTGGAGAGAATCCATAAGAGAAATGCAAATGGGGAAGAAATATTCAGCATGGCTCTAGAACTCCCCATGGAGGAATGGATGAAAAGACCAGTTTTATTCTCAGCTTCTGAGGTGCCTCAGAATGGGAAGACTCACAACGATCCTCTGGTAGTGACCATGATGATTGGGCAGTGGGGCATCCCAAAGATTCTGGTGGATGGAGGAAGCTCCGTGGAAATCCTGTTCTACAGCACATTTGTGAAGATGGGTCTGAAGGATGAGTGCCTAATCCCCTCTACCTGTATGGTATACGGATTCAATGGATCTTCCACTAAGCCTAAAGGAGAAATAACTCTAGAAGTGCACGCTGGAAAAATCATTATTACCTCTACGACTTTCTGTGTAGTTGACGTTGTTTCACCCTATTCTGCCATCATGGGCAGATGGTGGATTCATGGTATTAAGGGAGTTGCTTCCATTTACCATCAACGACTACGATTCCCCACCCCAGAGGGAATAGCTGAGATCATGGGAGACCCCAGAGAAGCCAGATACTGCTCAGAGGTAGATACAAGAAACTGTGTGGAAAAAGTTAACACTCCCAGAAATACCAAGAAGAGGATTCTGGAGCAGGAATGCCAGAAGGAAATTGATGAATTCATCGAATGTTCCACCTCTGCGAGGGTAATGCTTCAAGCAATCAACAAAAACAAGGGAATTGGGGACAAAGAAGAGGAAGAGGCCATTAGACTAGCTTGCCTAGAATCAATGGTCCAGAAACTCAAAGAAATGACTGTCCACCAGGTCTCTGAAGATACCCAGATGGCTGATGCCTCTGGAAAGTTATAGCAATCAAAGGCTCAGACTGAATTAGGCCCCCAGAAGCCTGTATTCTACACGTCTGAGCCGACAAAGGAAGTGAATATAGGAGGCCCAGACACACCAAAAATGGTCAAAATTGGAACGCTCCTAGATCCTGACCTTGAAAAAGAACTCGTAGGGATTTTGATGAGATATGTCGACGTATTTGCATGGAAGATGGAGGACATGCCGGGAATCGACCCCGAATTGTGCCTCAAACATCTGGGAATTCCAACAGACATAAGCCATCATCATCTCCGAATCCATCCAGGTGTCAAACCTGTGAGACAAAAAATCCGAAAGATAGCCCCAGTATATCAGGAAGCAGTCCAGAAGGAGCTTCAGAAGATGGAAAAGGCTGGAATCATTCGGGAGGTGCAGTACCCACTATGGATCTCCAATATGGTACTCGTCCCGAAGAAAAACAACGCTGGGGTACGGATATGCATCGATTTTAGTGATCTAAATAAGGCATGCCCCAAGGACAGCTTCCCACTCCCGAGCATAGATCAACTAGTTGATGCTACCTCTGGGAATGAACTGTTATCATTCATGGATGGTTATTCTGGATATAACCAAATCCCTCTGGCGCAAGAAGATGAAGAGCATACTGCATTTTTCACTCCCAATGGGCTGTACTATTACACAAAGATGCCATTCGGACTCAAAAATGCAGGGGCAACCTATCAGAGACTAATGTCCAAGATGTTCTTACCTTGGATTCACAAAACTCTGGAGGTATATGTGGACGACATGCTTGTCAAAAGCAAACAGTCCAGACATCACGTCAGAGATCTGGAAGAGATTTTCGCTCAAATGAGGAAATTTCGCATGAAAATCAACCCACTCAAATGTGCATTTGGGGTCACCTCTGGGAAGTTCATGGGTTACATGGTCACGAAGGATGGTATACAGGTAGACCCTGAGAAAGTCAGAGCTATCACTGAAATGCCCTCACCAGTAACTCGGAAGGATGTCCAGAGGCTGAATGGAAGATTGGCTGCATTGGGGAGATTCATTGCAAGATCCTCCGACAAACTCAAACATTTTTTCAACATTCTGAGGAAGGGCCAGAAGATGGTCTGGAGCAAGGAATGTGAGGAGGCGTTCTACAACGTCAAAAGGTATTTGGCAACAATGCCTATTCTACAAAAGCCTGAACCGGATGAAACATTATATGTTTATCTAGCAGCCACCTCCTACTCTATCAGTGCAGTACTCTTACGCATAGTAGAAGGTGAGGAGAGGCCTATCTACTTCATCAGTAGAACTATGGGGCCTGCCGAAAAGAATTACTCTAAGATTGAGCAGATAATTCTGGCGTTGGTATTTGCTTCTCAGAGATTGAGAACATACTTCCACGCTCACCCTATAACTGTGATCACCAAACTGCCTATCGATTCAGTACTCAGAAACTCTGAAAGGGCTGGTAGGATCTCAAAGTGGGGAGCTCAGATCAAACAGTTTGGAGTACAATACCAACCTCAAACTGCCATCAAAGCCCAAGCTGTTGCTGACTTCTTAGCATACTTCCCTCTAGCAGAAGAGGAAGAACTCGAAGACATACCTGGTTTTGAGGATGAACTGGAAGACCCCCCCAGAACTTCTGAGGGCGGAAAATCCTACCAGGTGGGAAGTCTTTGTGGACGGGTCCAAGAACGCTGATGGGGCAGGCATTGGAATGGTATTCACAACTCCTACTGGAAGAAGAATCGTACACAGCCTGAGACTTGAGTTTCCCACCACAAACAACATAACAGAATATGAGGCAGTCATACACGGTCTGGGGTTGATTTGTGAAATGGAGCTCAGAGACGTAAGGCTAACAAGCGATTCGCAGCTAGTGGTAAGGCAGATAGAGGGAAAATATCAAACTCTGGACCCATGCCTACAAGCCTACCACAAGAAAGCTCAGGAATACATAAACAAAATACCTGGTCTCGTGCTCAGACATATCTCTAGAAACAACAATCGACATGCGGATGCTCTGGCATACATTTCATCAATGTTGAATGACCCTAAGATTGCTAGCATCAGAATAGATAGGGTTCTACTACCCTCAGTACCTCTGACAGAGCCAGATGCCCCAGAGCCAGAAGTGAAGGTATTCACTACTGAGATGGGAGAAGAACAGTTCTCTGACGACGGACCCCCAGAAGAGGATTGGAGAATACCTATTCACCAATGCCTAGAAAAGAAAATACTCCCAGGAGAACCAGGATACAACCACAAATTAGCCGCACAGTCCAAGAACTACAGGCTACGAGATGGAATCCTATACAGGCAATCTCCTCTGGGACCACTACTCAGATGTCGCTCCAAGGAACAAGGAATTGAAATTCTGAAGGCTATCCATTATGGAGATGCCGGCAACCACTCTGGAGGGACGTCTCTAGCAATCAAAGCTAAAAAATATGGATACTTCTGGCCACGCATGCATATGGACGCCAAAGAAATGTCCAGAAGGTGTGAAGCCTGTCAAAGGTATGGCAAGAGAATCCATGCACCAGCTACAGAACTACATTCTGTCACTAGCCCCTGGCCTTTTGCCAAATGGGGGATAGACATAGTAGGACCTCTGGAAACTGGAACAAAGAAAAGACGATTTCTGATTGTCGCGACTGATTACTTCACTAAGTGGGTTGAGGCGAAGGCTCTAGCTAACATACGTGACAAGGATGTATTCAAATTCATATTTGAGCAAATCATCTGTCAGTTTGGGATACCTGCTGCCATAACCACGGACAACGGTGCTCAGTTCAGAGGGAAAGAGATCAACAGGTTATGTAACAACTTTGGCATCAAGAGAAACAAGTCTACCCCCATATATCCAGAGAGTAACGGCCAAGCTGAGGCCACAAATAAGACTATCGCAGATATTCTGAAAAAGACTCTGGATGGACATGGGAAAAGGTGGTGCGAACAGTTGCACAACGTTCTCTGGGCCTACAGAACGACAAAAAGAAGAGCCACAGGAGAATCTCCATTCTATCTCACCTTAGGGGCAGAAGCTATCATACCAACCGAAGTTATGATACCTACAACCAAAACTGAGGCATGGGAGAACGACCTAACATCAGATTTGATGCTGGCACGACTTGACGACCTGGAGTAAACACGAGAAGTGGCCCTCCAGAAGATAGAGAATTACCACCGAAGACTCGCCAGAGAATACAACAAAAGGGTTGGTCTGCGAGAGTTCAACGCGGGAGATCAGGTCCTGAGAGAAATCCCTCTTTATCAAAGAAATAAGGGAAAATTCGCCCCTACCTGGGAAGGACCCATGAAAATCACTGAAAAGGCGGGAGACGGGGCGTACAGACTATTGAAGCAGAATGGAATCGAGCTCCAGAGGCCATGGAACGCTAGATATCTTAAGCCCTATTACCCCTGAATCCTTCAAGAAGTCTCAAAGCCCGTACAGGGAAATGTCTCTCAGAGCTTTGTAATACTATGTACGAAATAATGTTAAGTACTTTTGAATATGATCATGTACAACCTCTGGAATATTAATAAAATCTTTTGTTATTATTATGTCTATGTTCTCAGAATTTTAGAAGAGTCATTTTCCCTTCTATATATTCGAAACTCTCAGAAATTTAGGAGAGTCTCTTTCCTTCTATATTTTTGAAACGCTCAGAAGATTAGAAGAGTCTCTTTCCTTCTATATTTTCGAAATCCTCAGAAAATTAGAAGAGTCTCATTCCTTTTACATTTTCGAAACCCTCAGAAAATTACAAGAATGTCTCTTACCTTGAATTTTCGAAGTACTAGCCATACAACCCACGCCCAGATCTAACGAATAGGCATTCGTCTCTGCACATGCAGGGGCAAAGACCCCGAAAGGGTATTTCAGGTACGAGGGAGGTGCACACTCCCCCAATGCTACCCATTGCCTTAGTCTATGGACAGATCTCTTATTCATACGACTCGGATGCCCTAATAGCACTTTAGGATGCCATTTTGGAGATGCAGGCTGATGGATGGCTCCCCTCACGAAACATCCCAGAATGAATGAACCCTCAAAATTCACCTTAGAGAAAATTTCGTCATCATGATCAAGGTAGTACAGTATGGTCCTTGTCTGACTTAGTGGCCACTGAGTCCTTCAACGTACATGGAATCTTCTTCATAATGAAAGGAAATCTTTTTTGGTAAGACTTTACAAAGTTGTTGAGCCTCTAAGGGATAGAGTGCTGAAAAGCACACAACCTAAGACAACACGGTCTAAGGCAAAAACATTGTCTAACTCTAAAGGCACAAAAGTGACAAAACAAACACCCACACATTAACAGCAATAAGGGTCCAAAGTGTTTTTCCCCCCAAGCTCGGGAGCGCCCAGGCAAAAAATCAAAGTATGTGTTGTTAACAAAGAACGACCATAACACAAACTACCAAAAGTAAAGTCAGTTCAAGAAAAAGGAAGGAGAAAAACAGTCAATCTTCTGCAAGATTGGAGGGAGATGGCCCTCGCTCTTCAGTATCAGCATCTTGATTCTGAGGGCGCTCGTTCTCTGGCTCCTCAACTTCTGGCTGCTCACCATCATCCTGCTCTCCAAGCTCCAAACCCTCCTCAACCTCAGAGGTTGGTACACCCTCAGGCTCTTCAGCCTCCGAGATTGGAGCAACTCTGGAAGTAGTCGCCTCAGCATCTCTGGAAGGAGCCACAGTCTCTTGCAAAGCAGCCATAAACTTAGGAGAAGCCTCAGGGGTCTTCTGAGCCTGAATGGAGAGGAGAAGAGCGTCATACTTGGCTTTCCATTGCTGATTCAAGGACTTAGCTACATCAGAAGCTTCCTTAGAATATTTATCGCAAAGATTGTCCTCCTGCTCTTTCAGCTCCTCTTCGAATCCTACAACCCTGGCCTCCAGAGTCTCTTTCTCAGCCTTGAGAATATCAAACTGCAATTTCAACTCCTCAATCTCTCTAGCTTTCCCTGAAAAAAGGAGCAAAGCAAACATGAGAAAACAGGAAAAACACTAAGACAATTGAAGAAATCTGAGGCCTATTCTAATCTACCTTCCGAGTCAGAGATGATAGCCCTCAGAGTCTGCTCAGTGTCCAACCTGGCAGAATCAAGCTCACTATACTGCTTTTCTAGAAGAGTCAAAGCATGAGTATCCATGGGGCAAGCATCAGCATGCTTTGCCATGGAATCACGCAACCTTCTAACAAGCTCATGTGAGGCCTGTAACTCATCAGCCGCACGCTCAGAGGCTTCCTTATAATCCTCAATCTGATTTAGCATAGGTTGATGATCCTCTTGCCACCGCATAAAAGTCCTAACTTGGTCTTTCAGACCTCGTTTAGTAGACTCTAAACAATTAATCTGGGACTGAGATTCTCTAAGCTGTCTATGAAGACCTTCTACAGTCTTAGAGTGCTCCTCTGAGAAATTGGCAAACATACTTTGGATCTTATCCTAATGCGTATTCGCAATCTCACCCAAATCAGTCTCCAAGGAAAGGATCTGACTATCCCTAAGAGTGAGTTCGTTCTGATAGTCACTACGATCCCTCTCCCACTGGACCTTAGCTTGATCGAATTCGACTAAGGGAAAAGGACTATTTTTGGTCCCAGAAAAAGCATACAAAACTGACTAAAAGACGTTAAGGAGAGTTACCTTTCTGAAGGTTCAGACTCCTTTGAAGCTCGGAGACCTTTTTCTGAGAATCTTTTAGTTGACCGTCCAGAGCTCGGACGGATACCTGAGAGCTAGCTGAAAAAACTGCAAATGCGTTCTGGACCTGAGAGGACCCCAGAATCAGTAAACAAACGACAAAACCTAAGAAAGAACAAGAAACATGAATCTCATATACCAGTAAGGGAAGGTTCTCGGGAGCAACAACCTTAGCTTGCTCCTCAACACTTTTGTTATGAAAGTCAGGAGCAAGGAGAGTGGCTACAACAGTGGAAGCAGTCCCAGAAACAACCAGAGAACTGCCGGGGTAATCACCAAAGTACTTTCTTTCTTAGAAGACACATCCTTATGCTGAACTAGCACAGCATCATCCTTGGAAGTCTGAGCACTCAAATCTGCGACTTGAGAAGACTTACCCTTGGAGGGTTGGGTTGGTTGGACAACGACCATATCATCATCCTGTTGGGATTGGAAGGTTTCATGGAAAGGCACGTCCACAGAATCTGGGCCATCATCTCCATAGTCTACCACCAATCTCCGAGCAGCGGAAGGAGGCTTGGAAGACACAGTTCTCCCCTTCTCAGAAGAGACAACGACCTTTTTTCCGATTTGCTTAGCAGACTGCAAGGAGAAATTCTCAGAGTAAAAAAATAGGGGCAAGTATGGGACACATACTCAGAAAGCTAAGGCAAATATTTTTTTACCTCTGGAACATCTCCTCCCTTGCGCTTCCTAGAACCACCAGGATTGGGCCAAACATTCACCCATGGGAGGTAAGAGGGGAGATCCTCTAGAGATCTAGGAGTCTCCAGAATAGGATTCCCACTTACATCAAACCCAAAAACGAATGGACCATCAATCAACAAAGGACCAACATGCCAGCTCGGATCGTGGGACTTGCGGAGGAAATCTTGTTGAGAAGTCTCACTACCACCTGGAGGGTCTACATCCCCCAGAAGCAAAGGAGCATTTTTTCTCTCATCCGCACTTCTCCTCTGGATACTCACTCCAAAACCCTCAAAGGAACTCTCCCTCCTAGCCTGAGTCACTCGATAGTTGCGCCTAAAATTCTCCACAGTGTAGAGTTTAGCATCCTCAGGGTCGAAGGAAGCTTTCTCAGGATGAAAGAGAATCCTCCCCCGAGCTCTGGAAGCACACTCAGAAAGGATCCTGCAAGCTGTATTGTTTAACTGGAACAGACCTCTGGGAGTGTCCACCCCAGAGGCCAGAGCACGATACATGAAGGAATCTTTGGGACTCCATAGAGGAATACAGAGGCCAGAATCAAGTTGAGCCTTTGAAACAATGATTCGGGTCCTACTCAGATTGCTCTCCCTCAAGAGCTCTGGAGTGATGACACCTTCACTCCTCTGAGGCGTAGCCCATGAGATCTGGAACCTGGAATCTAGATAGTACTTTCTA
>JAJJMA010339176.1:0-12766 GCA_023529015.1 Papaver nudicaule
AAAAAAGCAGTTTTTTCTTTCTTGAGCCATTGTGATGCATTTGTATTGTGGTGAATACAAAACATTTTTTTTTGCATTTAAATATGCTATATAATGCAAGTGTGGTACGCTAGTGTTTGCTTTCCACTCTGCTTTTTCTTTTCCCTTTAATATATTATGTCAACCGGTTGTTTCTGCCATCCCTCGCGGAGTTAGAATACGTGCAGTGTTTACTGTTACTGAGCTTTTATATTTGCTTGCAGGTCTACAAGCGAAGTTGTGCCATATGCATGCAACTTTATGAGAAGGAGCTTTTGACTGAGACATCATATCTTCACATCTATGGGTCTGTTTCTTACTGCTTACGTACTTGCTTGAAATAGTAACTGAAATTGTGTACAATTTTTTTTTAATCGCCGCATCAAGTGGTATATTCTGTAGTCTGCTTGCTTTGTGCAGTAAAATAGTTTGTAAATCTCAGCTGATTTTTTGTCCATTGTCTTTGGCAGTTTACAAGATGCTGACTTGAACCCTCGGCAGCTTGCTATTGTTGCTGTAAGTTTTGTCTCCTCTTTAACTTCATCCTGTGAACTTTAGAATAATGATAGAATATGGAATTGCTCATGGATTTGGTTCACATGTCGACAACTTGGGACCTCAATTTAGTAGGTCTCACAAAAATCAACCTGGTGGCTGACGGATGCATTTCATTGCTTCCTCAAAGATCAGATCCCATATGTGGGTTTTTAATTATTTTATTGGTCGACTTTTTTGATTTACGTGCTGAACTGCTAAAATTGTTGCAGGGGCTTTGTGAATGGAGAGATGCTGTTGCCCGTATGGAGGATGAAAGTACTGGCTTTATCTTGCCAAACAAAGCACTACTAGAAATTGGTATTTTACATCCTTAGTAACGCGTCTCACAATTTCCAGCTATTATTTTTTGTCTGTAACTTTATTTTTAAGTTAACTTATTTCCAACCTTTCTATATTTTCATTCAAAAAGCCAGGCAGATGCCCGACTCTGCTACTAAGTTGCGCCGACTAGTGAAGTCAAAGCATCCGTATATTGAGCACAATCTTGGAACTGTAGTTGCCATTATCAAAAATGCCTTGCAAAATGCGCCAGCTTTCGAAATCGCTGCTGAACAACTGAAGGAACGTGCATTAATGGTAATATAACGCACTCAATCAAGTTCAACCAATGAGCATATGACCCCCCTGCCTTTATTTATTTCTTATTTTTTCCTGTTTCATGCTATGGGACGGCACAACTTTGTTGATTCAGATCTTTCAGTCGCCAGTCATATTGGCTAAATCTTAGAGACTACCGTAGACAGAAATAAATTCCTGTTATGGTGTGATGCGAAGGACCGATGTGATGCTTCTAATATGGCTAAACCTTAGAGACTACTGTAGACAGAAACAAATTCCTATTATGGTGTGATGTGAAGGACTGATATGATGCTTCTATATTAGACCAGAACCAGTTTAATAGGTGGTTTAGTCAATAAGAGAGTCTGAAGTTTTGGTTTATGCTCACCTTGTAACTCTCAAGGATTTTGTTGAACTAAGAGTTCCATAACCCTTACCCCTGCCCACACACCCACACACCCACACACACCCTCAAAGTTGAATTTATATGATTTGGTTTGTATATGTAGGCATCCAAGCAACATACAGAAGTAGTTCCTGAAGAATTAGAAGCCTCGCCTACTTCAGAGGATCCTACAGAGATGGAGGAGTCTCCCCCTGCTCAACCAGAAATGATTAACGCTGAATTTAGCAACAGTGTGAACGGTAGCGTTTTATTGGACAAGAAAGGTGCTGCAAAATTCAGCGATGGGAATACTTCGCGTGGAGTGTTTGCGGAACAGAGTTATCGTGGAATTGGAGATGGAAAGAAAGAAGAGCACATTGGAACAGGCTCTTGCTTATTTGCCACAAAGGCTGTAAGTTACTCTGATTTCTGTAAAATCAATTGTCTTGTTGACTTTGTTCTCATCTGTATGGATTATCGAGTTATCTGTCATTTACAGGTCCCTGAGGTGACTGTTCAAGTGTTAAAGAAGCCAAATCGTGCTTTTGGTGCATTGTTTGGGAACTCGGGCTCAAAGAGAAAACTTGATCCAAATTCTAAGGTGAGTTGCTCTACTCTTGGGGAGGATGTGAAAGAAGCTTGCTTATGTTGTTGTAGTGACCAGTCAAAACCTCTTCCATTTCAGGACAAGGCAGAAATGAAGGTCGAACAGATCAAATCGTCGGTAACTCTTCCATTTCACTCATTCATGGGCAATCACCAATCAAAACCTCTTGTAGAAGAGAGCACTAAATCCTCTGCTATCTCACTGCCTGATGAACAAATTCCTTCAGGGGATGAGGTTGCAAAAGTAGAAGATATAATTCCATTAGAGAGTGGTCAGGGAGGGGTAGTAAATTGCGACGGTGCTGAGTCTGAATCGGATAAAGATGAACAACCCATGTCTCTCTCTGAATTATCCACCAGCTTTCAGAAATGTTTTCATCCGAAACAGGAAGGAAGAAAGACCAAACAACAGGTTAAGAAATCTCAAGAATCTGAAGAAGTAAATTTGAATTTTGAGCCTTTCGATTATGAAGCAGCTAGGGAACACCTAAGATTTGGGAAAGATCAAGAAGAAAAGAAGGAAGCAGAGGAGGGTGATGAACAAGGGCCTAAGAGTCCGAAAGAGTCCAAGGGGAGGCGTAAGAAACCAGTTATCACCCGACTACCTACAGAAGAAGAGGTCAAGGAATTTCAGCAGCAGGGCAGAAGGCGTCAAGCATTCCCACAGAGTGGGAATCGAAGTTCAACCTTTCGCTCTTAGTTTTTAAATTTATGTTTCCAGTTTTCTCAACAATCTTAAAGGAAAAACTAAAAAATCAAGATTATAATACATATTCAACGTTCTCCTTACAAATGACTCTAAAATAAAAGTGTCGGATATTATAAAGTTTTTCTTTTTATTGTTTCATGCCTTCTAAGGTTCGAAGCTGGTTCATTTCAAAACGTCCGTCTGACTAAGATTTTCTTTGTGCAGTGAACTAACAGCTAAGATAAGTTCCTGTGAATGGTTGAAGACCACCCACATTTAGTGGACTTGATAGTAATCAATGAACTTGGTACACAAAAAAAAACAAGGAATTCTTGAACAAATGATTAAGAGAAAAATTGAAGAATATTGATTTACCAAATTCAAAAACAAATAAAAAAATATTGATTTACTTGTCTGTGGATAAGCACCAACTAGGTTAGATTGATCTCTTCCCATTCTGAACCCCAGAGGACTATTCTGTGTAGATGAGCTAAACGAATCAAGTATAGGTATGGCTTTGAGTACATGAACAACATGTAGAATAAAATGTTTATTATCTACTCCAGCTCTCTTATTGGGTGCTTCTAACAAGGGAAACAAGTTCAATATTTTCGTCTTCCTGAGTTTTCCCACTTTCTTTTGTCTTCAAAAGTTCAGTAGGAAGGATTGGCGAAGATGGATCACTTTTAGGCACCAAAAATAACAGAACCAGTGGAGATAATCTCATCATATTACGGATCAGAATGGCCAACCAGAGATTATCGAAATTTAGTCTTGTAACTTTCAAGAAATGAAGTAGAAATCCCCCTCCCCATGTCGATGTGAAAATACCAACATTATCAATCGACATCAGTAAAGCAAAAAAAGTACCTTCTATACCCGGAGGACATAGTTTTGTACTTAGTACGAGTAGAGGCATCCACTTTAAGCGACCAGTCATTTGAGAGACACCTTCATCAATCACAACAAAGAAGTCATCCGGAATCCCAAAAGCCAAGTTCAACCGCAAAAGCAATATCAAATCTAGCATTCCGGATAAAGCATAAAGCAATTGAGTCCAGAAAAGTAAGCCCCGGAATTCGTAGTCCTTGAAAACTTTTTGGTAGAGTAATACACCTAAAAGGGAACCTACTGAGCCGAAAGAAAAAATGAACCCAACATTCTCCTGCATTGAGTGTGAGAGCCAGAGCGATGCTTGAAGTTAGAAGTATATATCGTTTTCTATTTTTGCAAAAACATTAAGAGAGAGAGAAAAGTACCTCAGAGAAAGCCGGACCTGCTTTGGGGTCTGTGTACCAGTAGAACATTCCTTCATGGATGTTCAGGCTTAATGCAAGTGACAGGTACATATACAAACATGGCCTCCATACAGCTCCGCATCTTAAGGTTGCGAACATAGACTTATTAGCATTGATGAGTTTCCGATAAACCTGAGATACGACTTGAAGTATTTATATGATGAAGCAAACTGGACTTCATTTGACGAAATAAATGTCTACCAGCACCTTCTCCAGTTTAAACACTTTATTTTGGATAACAATGCATGATTTCATTCAAACTATACTTAATTGGGTCTCTTCCCGAATTTTGTCAAATATATCATGTATACCCTCTCAGACATAGATCAAATGATGTAGACCAACCAAAGAAGCACCAGAAAAGCTAATGTAATCTATAATCAAAATGATCAACCTATAGTTGTAGCACAATCCATAATCAGAATCAGAAAAAGAGCCCTCCTCACAATCTCATTGTTCTACTGTTCCATAGCATTTCACTAAAGTTTAAAAAGGCAGGTTCGTCTGATTTCTTATAGTGCCCAGGCATGGATTATTAGCCCTAAAAAGTAGGATACATGCAGAATATTGAAATAAATATAAATAACAAAAATCCATACTTCTTAAAATTTTCCAGAATCCAGGAGGTGATGGATCAATTACCTGTGTATAGGAGAAACTGGGAATATGGGGCTCATCCAGCACCATTCCAACCAAAAAGACGAGTGAAGCTGGGATACACAACACACCAAACACACCCTATGATGAAAACAGAACTTATCAGATAAGGTACTCATTCAAAACCTTCAGGGAGAAACCCACAAGTGATGCGAAGTTAACCTTAGGGCCTAATAGGTGAACAAGAAAACCGCTTATTGAAAATCCCAAAAGCGCTCCTATTGAAGAGCATAGTCCACATAAGCTTTGTATATCAGCCGCTAGAGAAGGATGTATTATACTGTTCTGAGCCGCACAGGCATCAAGTGTTACATCAGCTATAGCTGCACCAGCGCTGCCAGCGGTGAAAGACAATAAAGCAAACACTATATGCAATTTTTCGTGCACAGATACCAAGAGCATTGAGATCACACCAAGGATACCTGAAATATTAAGAAATGAAACTGTTAACTTCAACAATGAATTAGAAGGTGGAGGTTTGTGGTACTTTATGAACTCCGAGTGACAAGAATGATCTTTTTGTTTTTGGTTGATAACAAGTTAGTTACTTACAGAAGGTATTCATTCTCAAACCTACCGATTGTGCTCTCCCAGTATCTCATTGTTAGTTAAACACAATTAGCTTGGAAAATCCGCAACGTCATAATCCTAATCATCTTTATACTGGTGGATCAAAAGATGGAGCCTATTACAAGATTAATCCTAATACTACTTAAATTACTAACTACTACAACCTGCTACCAAATATTGATTTATTTTCTCGTAGTTTAAGACAAACAATTGAGGAGCTGAGGTTCACTTACTGTTTGGAAGCCCTATGGAATGCTAAGCCAACATGTTAGGGCAACAGAATTTGAGGATAATTGGTACACTTAATTTCTTACTAGTTTGTAGCATCTTAGAGTTCAGTAGATCCAGTAATCAACCAAACTCCCGTTGCATATAAGTTCTAATTGAACCAGAGTACAAAGGGCACCACTATTATGCATTTTAAGTTTTGTGGAACATGTATGCAAAAAATCGACAATTAGTTGCTAAGCACGAAACAGGTTCTTTTGAAGACCTAAATTGTGTGAGGGTGAAGTATTACAGTGTCTTAGCAATTCACCAGAGATAGCCTCCTTAATAGCTTCCCTTATCAACACAATCTATTCCGCTTGCTTTTCATTGTTTTCAGGGCCTCATTTTATCCTTCGCAAGGTTATCTAAGGGTGAATTCTGAGACGGTGATTTTGCTTTTGTTGTGAGAGACAATCTCCTGTACCTACTATTCCAAGCTAGGGGTTGCCATTTAGATTTAACTGATGAAAGTGCATTCACTCACAGTTATTTGGAACGAATTCTTCTTTTCACCCTTATCAGAATATCAACTATTGCCCCAAAAAACTAGCAAATCTCAAATGAAAAAAACAAACAACAAGACCATTTATATGATAAGAAAACTTCTGCTTTCTATTCTCGTATAAAAACTAGTAGAAACAAGGTGAGGAATTCAACAGACATATGAGATAAAGACTAGAATTATCATAATCTCATGTCAACCACCTTATTAGAGCCACCCTCTATTGCTATAACTAGCTATTGGACAACATCGCCATCTGAATGTGTAACAAGTTTTAATGTAACTTGGCAGCAGTTGAAACCTGCCCCATCTCAGACGATGTTTAGAAACCCAGTTAAAAAATGAGTATCAGTACACACCTCAACTAAAACTGTGTATATGATGTTTTGGTGGTTCAAACCTGCATATCTCGTTTAAGCTCGTACTCAGATTCAAACTCCTTGCTAACTTTTAGGATATTTACACTAACATTGCTATTTATACACTCAAGAACACACAAATACATCAACTATCATCACTGGCACCTTGTTAATAATAATAACAGACATAAAAAAAATCTAATGTGAATTTACCTACCAGCTATAGTGAAACAAGATACTTGTAAGAAAATGAATGGCGTACCAGCTATAATGAAATAAGGCCGTCTTCGGTAGCCGAAAATGGGAATAACATCAGTTAGAAGACCCCAAAGGGGTTTGACCATCCAAGGAAGGGAAGTAATTCCAGAATAAATTTGCGATTCAGATGGTTCCACTTTCTGAACATCTTTCCAGTAGTAGTCTGAAGCGACTTTACCAATACCACCACCTAAACCCTGACTGGTTCCATAAACAACAACAACTCCAAATACAAAACTCCAATGTGTGTCTTTAGCAATCATTCTAAACCAATCTCTAGGCTCTGAAAGTAAACCACATAATCCCCCCCTCTTAGTTTCTGTCTCTTCATATACTTTACCATGATTTACTGTAAGGCACTCTTCCTGACCCTTAACTGTAGGGCTCTCCTCTTCCTCCATCATATTAACTAACTTCTCATCAACTTGCTTAATTTACCATCAAATCAACTATATCATAAAAAAAAAAACAGAAATTCTCAACTACTCATTTCAAACCGTAGCATTTTTTTCTGAAATTTCTATAAACGGAAATCAGAATGTAAGAAGTGTTTTTTCAGTTGAAACTCATTAGAGTCAACTGTAAGAAATGTGACGGATAAGACTGAGATTTGATTAAATGGGTATTGAAGGTTACACTTTGAACTCTTGGATACGAGTTAAAAACAAAATGTATCTAAGAGATCAGAAAAGGAGAAGTTGAACCAGGAAGAGGAGTTGACTATGTGAATGAGGAGGAGGAACAAAAGGAGGTTCAGTGTTGACCAATGAAAACTGAATTCAGATCTATTCTTCCCCTTTGGCTGTGTCTGAAGCAAATATTTCCACCCAAACTATTCTAGTTAGGGAGTTGGTACTTAGTAGTCCACATGGTCGGTGTATGGGGGTTGGAGTGGATTGTTTACGACTCTTTTGCTCGAGTGGAAAATCTTGTTCACCCAACTCCAAAGGTACAGAGATATTTGGAAAAACCTTGTCATTGGTAACAAAGGCTACTACGATCTATGATGGTTGGCGATGTTAAGAGTCTTAAGACCTTGATGGAAATTCACTGGCAGATCCCACAATAAGGTTGGATGTCACGATCTGGATATTGCTCAAGTGAACCCCTGCATTGTCACGATGGTTGGGATAAGGCCTATTCTACCAAAACTGCAGAAAAGACCAGTATGATCCATATGGAAATCCACAGACACCCAGAAAATCTTGCTCCTCTAATCAAATGAGATTTTTTTTTTTTTCATTAAGCTAACATTTACATTGTTTGGGAAACATAGCTTATCTAGCCATATTGCCTTCCTTCAGCTATCCCAGTTAAAGAGTTGATTTGGAAGTTTGGAACTTGGTTAAATTCTCGTGTACGAGTAGAAGCTAGTCTTGGTTAAATTACTAGAGGAATTTGAATAGTCGTACATCATTTTCTGGTGTCACTTTTACAGTCTCCTCTTTCTAGTCCTAGACGCTGATTATTCATCTTTTTGGCTCTCCAGTCTGTTCGCCACACTACAGCCTAGGTACTTCAAATTCTATGTGCAAACAATTGCAGAAGCATGGTCTTCGTGAGGGCCCGGGGCATCAGCTGCCGCTTGGAAGGTTGATGTATCGAAACAAAACAACACTGTAACATGGGCGTGGTGGTTCAATGGGCTGTGAGGAATTTACTCTGAATTCGGGAGTAATCCCAACTTCCTGAATTGGAGTCGCTCCAACTGCAGCCTGCAGGATATATTATATTCACTGCAGATAACCTTATAAGAAATAACAAACATAACCAACAAGATGAATAGAATTTCACCTCAGGACAGTTAACATAATTGGACAGTTAACATAATTGATGGCAAAAGAAGAACCATGAGTCACAACAATACCAGAAAAAGACTTGATTGATACCTACGTTCTTAATCACCTCACTTCCCCTTAAGAGGTCATATAACACATACTGAAAGGTATAGTAAAAGCTCTGGAAAGTAATAATAACAACAATCAAGGAAACTGTGCTTTGAACCAGATCTTAAATTCAAGTTTTAAGTTTGATATATGACCAACAAATCGTCCACCAAAATATGCAGTTAGAAAGTCCTAAGCCTTCATATGACCAATTGAGCTCGCACTAATCTCCACTCTATACCAGAATTCCTGCACAAACAAGATACTCCACATTAATGCCGAGGAAATAATATAACACAAAGTGACAACTGCAATATAATCTTGTTTGAAAATTGTTTCTCGTACTACAAACAACAGGCATTAACAACTAAGTTTCTATCTATCCTTGCAAGTTGCAACAGCCAAAAAAAAAAACATATTATACAAGACTGTAGGTATAAAGCTTCCTTGCATATAATCTTTGAACTGAAACATAGATACATAATTCCGAAATAAGTTAGGAGTACTAATAATACCCTACAAGTCCACCACAACCAATCATTTTCTGGTCACGACATTGGAAGCATTAGTATTATGGCATATACTATCCAGTTTACTCTCTAGGTCTGTAGACTTGCAAGTCTGAAAAAGAAAGGTGTATCTGAGTTAATTCGCAAACACAAAAGTTTACAGTCGCATCAACTAAGCTTTTATGAAGTAAATCAATATCAAAAAAGTATTGCTATTGATGTACCATTTGTGATTGATCCAATCAAAGATATCATAGCAAAGAATTTACTACCATGGAAATGATAAGGGGAGTTAACTTAGTGGATAATCATGAGAAAAAGCAAAGTGATAAAAAGATATCAAGATTGACAGAAAATTCTCATTTAAATATTCTTTTGAAGGGTTGACATTCCTACTAGATAACCGACATGGATGGAATTGGTGCAACCAATCAAAGTTCAGAATAAAAAAAAAAATCCACAAATACCTATTAACAGCAGATTCTGAACCTATTGTTTAGACTAGGGATTACATATTTGCAACATTTAGTTTTGCCTAGTTACATGAACAGTTCATGTCCAACGTAAACTACTTTGTAACCTCTCCACCCACTATCCATTCCCTGACAAACCACATCTAGATTTGGTACCACCGATTTCTCAACCAAAGTGGGGAAAAAAACACTTGAAGACCCAGAGTTCATCTCATCAAACATGGTTGAGTTAGCTACATTTATAATTTGCACTAAGATATGTTATGGATACATACTAGGATACTCTTAATCCAACAACAAGTGATCCAACAGCAATGTAATCACTCTACACATAACAAAAGGCCTCTTTCTGGAAAAATTTGAGATTGCCAAACACAAAATCTTTAAGAATAAATACACAGCAAAATGTAATAAAGAAAATCTAAAGCAGATAAAAACTTGCAAAGGTCACAAAGGAATTCCAATTTTAACAAGATGACAGAAAAAACATACCTAACTCACTGCTGCTGATTCTGCTGTTGTTGTTGATTAGGTGGTGGTGGTGGCATTCCAGTATGTGGGGGGCCGTAAACAGGGATAGCACCACCAGGTGGAGGTGGCATTCTAGGAGGTCCCTGCATTCCAGGACGAGGAGGAGGACCTCCTGGTGGTGGTCCTCTCATCATACCAGGAGGAGGACCCATTGGTCTCTGTCCATACTGTGGTGGAGGCATAAACTGAGGAGGAGGGCCACCAGGTCTTCCAGGAGGAAACTGCCCTTGCATAGGTGGAGGACCTCTCGGCATCTGTTGTGGTGGTTGTCCAGGGAATCCAGGAGGACGAATAACTGGTGGGTAATTCATAGGTGGAGCTGAAAGCTGTGGTGGTCGATTAATCTGAGGTTGCATCATACCGGGCGCGGGTCCTCCAACACCACGAACAGGTCCAGATAAACCAGGTTGAGCTTGAACAAGAGGATTAGTAGGTATACCACGACCAGCAGCACGACCTGAACCAGGACCAGCCATAGCAGCAGCACCAGCAGCTTTAGCCCTAGATTCTTCAGGTGGTGGTGGACCTTCAACAGTCATCGAAACAACTTCTTCACCACGAAGAAGAAGTAACCCTAAAGTTCTTCTTTCTTCTCTTTCTTCGTTCTTCTTGCCTTTCACTGGTGGAAGCTTACGGAACTCTTCACAATCACCGAGAACGAGATTCATGTGTCTATCAAAAGCCATGAACTTACCTACTAATTGACGTCCGTCCTGGATTGTTACTCTCATTCTGTAGTTGATGTACTGAAGCATCTTTGAGCTCTTTGACATCGACATCTTTTGTCGATTTTTTTTGAAAACCCTAAAATCAAAAGTTGTTGAAGATTTGTGTATGGAGATGAAATTGATTGGATTGGAACTTGGAATGGGTGTATATGAGAAGAATGGGGAAGAGATCTGGAGGGGGGAAAAGGATCTAGGGTTAGGTTTCGAGATCAGAGACCATCACCGAAAGAGGTAACGAGGAGCGGGCGATGTGAAGTAAATATAGGGGAGAAGCGATACTGCGATAGAGATTTTAGAAGGGTTTTCATTATTTGCCCACTCGTGTATATTATTCGGGCACCACCTTCTTTTGACTAGTTTTATTTCTACCGGAAAACTTTTGACTTTTATTACTGCCGGAAAACTTTTTATTTCGATAGTTACCCTCTTCTTATGAACTAAAGAAGAATCCTGAAGTTGGATTTAAGTTAGTCCCGATAAATAAGGAAAGATATTATTAAACAAGGAAGGATGCCGATTTTTAGGTATGTAATTCTAAATAAATAAATAATTTCCTTGACGACGGTAGTCCTGGTTAAGAGTTTCCGCTAATTCTATAGTACCGTGGGGAAAAATCCCGTAGGATCCCGCCTCTCACACACAAAACCGGCCCCCTGCTGCTCCTGGTGATTGGGGCCACCACACCCAATTGGGGCCTATATGTGTGTGAGAGGCGGGATCCTACGGGATTTTTCCCCACGGTATACGTAGCATTACTGAGGAGTTTCTCCAATGGATTGTTTGTGATGAAAAAAGTCTAAATTCACGTGGGATCCACTTCTATTTTTCTTAAAATCATTCTCCAACCCTCATTTTTATAACAAATATACCATGATTTTAGGAAGACATCCTCTATCTCAACCTCTACATCTAGAGGTTGAGATAGAGGATGTCTTCTCATCCACGTCAGCTTTTTGATAAATAAAAATATATTTTATTTATCAAGGATGATTTTAAGTTCCAAAAATAAAATATATAAGATAAAATCTATATCAACGGGATATGAATCTAGAAATAAAATTGAAAATAAAATTACACTTAAGCAAAGTAGAGGGTTTAAACACAGGAGGGTTGGAGATCAAAAAAAATCTTCCCAACTTTTAGGAAAAATTAAGGCAAAAAATGATATATGATGTCTAGATTATATTGCCACGTAGGAACCACACACAACGACCATTGGAGAACCTCTAAGGAAATAGATCCCTAGGACGTTTTGAGAAACATAATAACAAAATATTTCTTAGTCAAGGAAATAGATTAATTTGAGGTTTGGGTTTGGGCAACCCAAACCAAAATAGAACTTCATGTCGTCCGAGTTCGACCAAAGCTAGAGATAGGGATGTATACCTCATAGTTGATATAGAGAAGTTTGTGAGGCAACTACTGGAGGCATTACAAAACCAAGTTCAACAGAACAGTTTAAGGTTATTTATTGTATGGAAAGATTGTGAGCGTAATAAATAGAAAATTTGTAATACAGGTTTTTTTTGTTCATAATCTAGAGAAGGTAGTTTCTTCGAATTTTGTTGTTGCGTATTCTGTTTTCCTATTTTCGTCTATTATTATCCTGAAATCCGCTTTTATAATAACATAGTCGTTAAGGTACGTAGATCATACATATCATTTTCTATTACACAATTATTCAAAATGAATAAAATCGTTGAACTGTAGAAGTAAAATAGATGGAGAAAGAAGAATATCTTGTTGATAGTTACATAGCTATGTTATCCCGTATATACAAGTAAAGAGATAACCCTAGGTTTCTACTTGGGCCGCACATCCACGGACATAAGCCCTACAACACTCCCCCTTGTGCGGTTAAATAATAGAATTTCAAATGTGTTGCTTCACTAAAACCTTGACAAGTAAAAAT
>JAJJMA010339177.1:0-17232 GCA_023529015.1 Papaver nudicaule
CAACCAAGACCAAAATTATTTTGATTAAAAACTCATTTTCTCCAACAGCTTGAGACATACAAGTTGCTTAGAATATTTTGAAGAAGAAGTGCTGCCACACTATGTAGTATTGTACCAGCAGATAATAAAGTGTCCTAATATTTTGATGCAAAAAATGGACGATTTCCTTCTAAAATCGCATTAAACTGATGAAACGGCCAGCTATCACCAGTAGTAGAAAAAGAAGATTCAAAAGATAAGATAGCAAAAGGCGGAATCTCCGACTGAAAGCCCAGCAAGACGAATAAATTGGGCTTTCGAACAATGAAAATTTTGTGTCGGTAAATTCAAAGTTCAAAGTCATATTTAGTTCAAGTACTGATGGTGAGTGTCAAGAGCATGAGGTTGGTTCGTGATGAATGTTAAAAATGGCAACACCAGTCTTTTTTCAGCTTGTATGTCTAATCAATATTGAAGCAGTTACGCAGCCTACTGCACCAGGGACGGACTTACATTGGGTCTAGTGGGGACAGCAGTCCCCACTAGAATTTTATAAATTACAATTTTAGGCTTCGAAAATCTAATTAATCACAAATTTGTCCCCCTTTAATACCAAATATTATCTAAACTGCCTTCAATTGTATAAGTTTTACCCGTAATATGCTCGCGTTGTATAAAACTCTATTAACTAAAACTTCTTACAACTTATTTAGGATTTTGGTGACGCTATTTGAAGCCAAAAACGAAAAATTAAACGCCTAAAAAAAAATTGCGGCCTTCGACCGCATATGTTTCAACAATAGTATACATATTTGTCCCCCCGACCAATAATTCCTGGCTCCGTCCCTGTACTGCACGCACGCTAAATGCAATGCACATAAAGGTCTCAACTTATTATAAGGAGAGACGGCCATTTAGCAATGTTTAAAACTAGCCATATAAATTCCTATTGAGATGTGGGCTTGGTACATGTAAAATTCACTGCAATGTGAATTCTATGCATGTATGGGTTGCACCTTTGCCTATTGCTTCTCGGCAAATCCCATCGACACCCAATGGCATAGAAGCAGTTGCGGGGTATACTCCTAAGGGGAGTCGTCTTTGAGACGTATATAGGTCAGGTCAGGTCAGGTCAGAACAAGAACTGAAATCAACGGGTGATATGTTAAACCTAAATCTAACAGGCAGATCTAACCCTGGCCTCCTTCCATTTATAAGTATAGTTTCCTCAAGACTCTTCCTCCATCGTCTGTATCGAGTAGTGTCTAAACCTAAATACAAAGCAGCAGCAGCAACTCCCTCATCTTCATCTGTCTGCAACAAGATCATGGCGGAAGCAAGTGGAGGTTTTAACCGTATCACCAACAACAAACAAAGTTAATAGCGTTATGATTTTTCCTTTCAAAATGTTAAAATTTGTTAGGTGATTTCCATTACTGGTGTCGTGCAATAGGTCGACATGTATATGTTTAGTTTTAGCTCAGAAGTACAAGAATTGAAATTTAGGCCTTCTAGTTCAACTCGGGATTAAGCACAAGAACTGAATCTGTCTGCTAATTTTATCATTTGTACACCCACTAGTTCGTCTCATAGTTTGTTGCAATTTAATGTCATGTATGTGAATCAATTGTACGAAAAAAGAGAATAAGTTTAGTATGTTTCCCATTCATGAGTATGTTGTATGTAATCTGGTTCTACAAGAGATAAATGCAGCTTGTTTCAGTCTTTTTGAGGAGGAACATACAGATGCACATATATTTCACCCAAATTACTTATCCTTTTGTCACCTCAACCAAAATTGCATATTCAACATATGTCTCTAAATGCGCAGTCGCACAAGCTTACGAAATGTCAACTGTAGAAATGTATTTTGCTAGCACCCAACGTCCAGGAATAGCTGACAAAACATGGCCATAACCAGCGCCATAAATTATAAAAGTAGCAGATATCAGAATCAAAACGAACAAAGTTTAATATTAGTCACAATGTTCGCTTCTTGTCATTCTTGTCAGCCTTCACCTTTGATTTTTCAGCTTGGAAAGTCTGACTTTGCTTTTGTATAGTTCAGCCTTTAATTTCTGCCCTCCACAAGCCCATTTTTCACTCTCTCTAATCGTTCGTGAAGCCACTTGATATTGAATTTAGTTCTTAGTCTGCCACTGAGAAGCTAACTAGACTGTCAAGTCATTGGAGAGTGAAACTGCCCGTATCAGCAAAGAAAATTTCGTACTTCCGAAAAGGTATATTTGTTAGAAGATAGTCCCACATCACCTAGATCAGCCTTAATGAACCTAAATATAATATGAAAGGGCCACTCCACTCATTGCCAATTGGTTTTAAGTTGGATGCCCGCAGATTTTAACATGGCATCAGAGCCAGGTTCGATCTAACAACCCACTTCCGCTGCAATTTAGATCCAACGATTTTCACATCCAATTTTGTTTTCGTCATCAAGTGCAAGTCTAGTTCCTTGAAAAACATTGAGTTAACATCATCAGTACAATTGCCAATCTGATTACATCGGTCAAGTTTGTTATTTGAGTTCATTCAGTTTCAATACAAGCTATGGTTCTACAAGCTCTGTCCAGTGGTGTTTATTCCACCATTTCATCAGTTCTTTCGGTTCCCTCGTCAAGTCTTTCAACTAGTTGGTTTCTCGACTCCGGTGCGTCTAATCACATGACTTATGATTCTCGTCTTTTTGAACAGTTTATCCCAATTGCTTCACCAAATATCCATACGGCAGATGGAACAGGTCTTCAGGCTAGTCATATTGGTGTAGTCAAAGTTTCTAGCGTAATAAGTATTCCCGATGTTTTACTCGTGCCCAAACTTAAAATGAATCTCGTATCGCCAGGACAACTTTGTGAACAAGGTTTTGACACTGAACTTTCTGTTTATGGTTGTATCATTCGAGATCGTTTAACAAGGAAACAAGTTGGATTGGGTAGTCGATGTGGCCGGTTATATTTGCTTGATGCACTACACATACCCAATCAATCAGGTACATCCTTTCTTGCTGCATCCGTACCTACCTCATCTTCTTTTATGTCATGGCATTCTCGATTAGGGCACATTTCCTTTCCCCGTCTTACTTACATGATCAGTAAAGGTTTGTTAGGGAACACAAAGTTAGATAAAGAACCTCATTGCATTTCTTGCAAGTTGGGAAAACAACCTGCACTTTCTTTTAGCCAAAGTAGAACTTCTTCCACTGCTCCATTTGATCTTGTTCATTCTGACGTTTGGGGAAAGTCACCAATTCCCACTAAAGGAGGAGCCTCATATTATGTTATATTTGTCGATGACTATTCTCGTTATACATGGATTTACTTATTTCATTCGAGATTTGAGTTCTTGAAAATATATATTGAATTCTCTACCACGGTGAAAACCCAGTTTTCGAAAACTATTAAGGTTTTTCGTGCCGATCAAGCCGGGGAATACATATCAAATCCATTCACAAATTTTCTAAAATCAGAAGGAAGTTTACTTCAGTTGTCTTGTACAGAAACACCAGAGCAAAACGGTGTTGCTGAAAGAAAACATCGTCATATTATTGAAACTGCCCGTACACAATTGCTTTCTGCCTCTGTTCCTTCTAATTTTTGGGGAGAATCTGCTCTTACTACTGTCTACACCATAAATCGTATCCCTACTGCAATTATTGGTGGAGTGTCTCCATATGAGAGACTTTATGGATGTTTACCTGATTACTATGAACTTCGTACTTTTGGGTCAACTTGTTTTGTGCTTTTGCCTGAGCGAGAACGTGATAAATTGAGTAAAAAGAATGTTATTTGCGTCTTCTTAGGGTATGGTATTCAACAAAAAGGATATCGATGTTATGATCCAGAAAGTCGGAAGTTGCGTATCTCTCGCCATGTTACATTTTGGGAGAAAATACCATTTTGGTCTCTTCCAAATAGTAAGTCACCATCCTATGAGAATTTTACATATATTGATCCGTTCGATGAGCCGTCAGAATCTCCACGGGTTACTGTTCCTAATAGTTCTATGGATACTTTTTCTATCATTCCTGATTCCTCACCACCAGTTACTCCTATCACACACCATGTGGTTCCTATTACCACTGAATCCTTATAAGGTACTGAAGTTGAAGCTACTGGAGTTGAAGATGATATAGACCACTCTATAGAGCATCCTGACACAGCATCTTCAACTGGGAATCCTGCACATGAAGATATTTCACTGCCTCCTCGAAATCGACGGCCACCAGCTAAGTATTCTGACTATCATTGCTCTTTATCGACTATTATGTCATTACATGAACCTAAGAGTTACAGGGAAGCTTCAGTGATACCAGAATGGCAAGATTCAATGGGTGAAGAATTGACTGCCCATAAACTAGCCGGCACATGGGACATGGTGGACTTACCTCCTGGAAAACCTGTTGTAGGAAGTCATTGGGTTTATAAAGTCAAGACTAAATCAGATGGTAAGCTAGAACGTCATAAGTCACGTGTAGTTGCTCAAGGAAATACACAACAGTACGGGGTAGATTATGAAGAAACTTTTGCTCATGTTGCTCGTATGACAACAGTACGCACACTTCTTGCAGTAGCTGCTGTACGCAATTGGGATCTTCACCAAATGGATGTTAAAAATGCATTTCTGCATGGAGAACTACAAGAAGAAGTGTATATGAGACCACCTCCAGGCTTGGCTCATCTACCAAATCAAGTATGTAAGCTTCGTAAAGCTCTTTATGGACTCAAACAGGCACCTCGTGCCTGGTTTGAAAAATTCTCCACATCTATTCTTCAGTTTGGTTTCAATCAAAGTCCATATGACTCAGCAATGTTCATCAGAAAGTCTGACAAGGGAATTGTACTTCTTCTCCTGTATGTTGACGATATGGTTATCACGGGCAGTGACACAGAAGGTATAAATTCTCTAAAAACTCATCTGAATTCGTGTTTTCAAATGAAAGATCTTGGACCACTGAGATATTTTCTTGGAATAGAAGTTGATAGATCCTCTGAAGGTTACTTTATATCTCAAGTTAAGTATGCCTCTGAGATTCTTCATAGAGCTGGATTAACTGATAGCAAGGTTGCAGAAACACCGTTAGAATTGAATGTTAAGCTCAACCCCATTGATGGAAAAGCTCTGTCAAATCCAACTCTTTACAGGCAACTAGTGGGTAGTCTCAATTATCTGACTATAACAAGGCCAGATATTAGCTATGCAGTTCACATTGTAAGCCAATTCATGTCATCTCCTCGTACTACACATTTTGCTGCAGTTCTTAGAATTCTGCGATACATCAAGGGTACGTTATATCAAGGACTACATTTCTCTTCTAAGTCGGATCTTCGTCTTCATGCTTATACAGACTCAGATTGGGCAGGTGATGTAACAGACAGAAGATCAACAACTGGTTATTGTATGTTCCTAGGAAACTCTCTAATCTCCTGGCGTAGCAAGAAACAGTCGGTTGTTTCTCGGTCTAGTGCAGAGGCTGAATATAGGGCTATGGCACACACTACTTCAGAAATAGTTTGGCTACGGTGGTTACTTGGTGATATGGGCATTCATCTTACAGAATCTACTCCTCTATATTGCGATAACAAGGCTGCTATACATATCGCTCATAATGATGTTTTCCACGAGCGTACAAAGCATATTGAAATTGACTGTCACTTCGTACGACATCATTTCAAGAAGAAGACAATTACACTTCCATACGTCAGTTCAGAATTCCAACTTGCTGATCTCTTCACCAAGTCATTACCCTCTCCTAGGCTCAAGTTTTTGGCTAGCAACCTCAAGATGAGTTCTGCACCATCTTGAGGTTGACGGGGGGTGTTAACAGATATAGCATATATTCGATCTTTACTCGAATATATCTTCTTTCCTTTGTGCATATCGTGTATATCTTGTATTCATTGTTGTATATCTGGTAGATATCTTCTTTCCGCTATTAGCTCTGAGGGTTCTGTATAAGAGCAGCCATGTTGTAACCTATTGTAATCAATCAATCAAGAGAGAAAACCTTTTCCTCAATTATGTCAATACTGTTGTCATGACTAACTTTGTCATGGTATCAGAGCTAGGTTAGGTGGTGTGTGGACTCACTGTTTCAGTGTTCAATTCCGTGTCCGTGGGTTCCGTCCCAATCCAGTGTTCAATCCATATCCAAGTATCTCAATCCAGTGTGTCCAGTATTCAAACTCGACCCCTCTCGAGTTTGAGGGGGGTTGTTAGAAGATAGTCCCACATCACCTAGATCAGCCTTAATGAACCTAAATATATTATGAAAGGGCCACTCCACTCATTGCCAATTGGTTTTAAGTTGGATGCCCGCAGATTTTAAGTTGGATGCCCGCAGGTTTTAAGTTGGATGCCAATTGGTTTTAAGCTGGATGTTCGTGAAGCCACTTGATATTGAATTTAGTTCTTAGTCTGCCACTGAGAAGCTAACTAGACTGTCAAGTCATTGGAGAGTGAAACTGCCCGTATCAGCAAAGAAAATTTCGTACTTCCGAAAGGGTATATTGACTTTTATCTCGGGTGAATATCCATGAGTTTGACAATGAAGAACATCAGAAGTTAACTGAGGCGGAAGTGGCAATGGACCGCGTAGTTTGTTGTGAGAAAAATCTAAGTGACCAATAACCCAGGCTTTAGCTTCCTCTTTATCGTTGCAAACCAAATCAAGTGACTTGCCGCCTTTGTATTTAACAGAAAATGACTTGCCTTCTTGCCTCGGAAAATGCACAGTGGAGTACTGCCCGTGCTCAATTCTAAGTACATCCCTGAGTACAAGTTGTTTCTTCTTGTTCTCATAGGACCACAGTAGAACAGATTCGTCATCTGCTAATCTGAAGTGACACAACTTTGGTCTCCCTCGACGTCCATGCTTGAGCAGATATGCCCCTTTTTTTAGAGCAGTAATGGCCTGCTCAATTTTTATTCTTACAGGATTTGCGGTGGCAGGATCCATAGTCAACCTCTCCAACCCTGTCTTACTCAATAGAGAGAGATAAAGAGAAATTTCAGAGAAAGATGGCTACTGATTTTCTGATTTACCACGGCCAACAGATTAGGTTTAAACAATAATAACTCAAAATTTCAGAACAAACTAATAATTCTCATATATCAGAAAACTGATAACTATAGACCTCTTTATATAAGAAACAACTTCTATGACTAGCAGCTTAAAACAAATTCCAAAAATAAACGATTTCCTAAAGCAATAAAACTTAAACTAGAAACCCCGCTTTAGTTTCTAAACCTGAACCTAATTTTATTTAAGAATCTAATGAACTTGGTAATTTGCTAGTGGGCTCTAAGCTTAGACGTTTTGGGCTTAATGGAGTACTTGGGGTACCTAGCTATAGCAGGTAATTGGATCGGTGCTAGTGGCTATAGACCATGAGCTGGGGCAACAAGGTTTGGGGGCAACAAAAAATGAATTTCACATTGGGGTCTTCTGTGTAATTTTTTTTTCCTGAGGACTTAGATATGATTTTTTAGGTATTATTTGATAACTTATGAGGATAAAAATGAAAAATATTATTATAGTTATTATGCCTATTCAAATATTTGACGATTAAATTTCAATCGCATTTCGACATATTTTCAAACCAAAAAATAGTCAAAAACATTGAAAAAATCGGGCGACCTTCGGCCGCATGACCATTTTTTTGCATCCACTTTCGATACATGAATTTGTCTTCCATAAAATAAAATTCTGATTCGACCCATGTTCTAAGACATTTAAGACAATTAAATGGACTCTACCATTGCATTAGAAAAACAAACACTAAGATATTTTATAAGTATTGAATCTTAGAGGAGCATAAAAAACTTATTCGCTCGGGACAAAAAATTCTCAGGAACGGCCCTGTCCCAAAAAACACACAAAATAATATAGTAAGTGCAAGGGTTGCCTTATATTACGAGTCATGGAATTCTAAAAATGGGGGACTACACAACTACTTACCACAATTCATAAATCCTAGCCACCACCGCCTTCTGCCCTGCCGAGAATAAAATCATCAGTGGAACCTTAATCATTTGAATTTAAATATGAAAGATCCAACAGACTACCGGGCCCATTCCAGGCCCGACCACATAGTACCGATACTGTCCCCAACTTAACCACCTTTGGGTCGGGTGTGGGGTTTTATCTTAAAAGGTTTCGGTACTATGTTAGGAGATTCTATAACTTATTAGGCACCTATAACCCCCTTAATTCTATGTGGGACTAACCCTCATGGCTTTGGTCGAGCCAATCCTTAACAATCTCCACCTTGGCGAGATCCAGAGCCATCTCACCAACCAACCATCGTCGTACGACGAGTCTATCGTACACGATCATTATCCGTTGTTACTACTATCGACATGGTAACAGTCATTATGCGCCCTTGAACCTTGGCTGCCCCTTCGAGCTTTGCTCCACCTGAGTTAGATGGTGTCAGGTCTAACTCCTCCATGAGCCCTAACTCCTTGGCTTCCCTTGTTCCAAGGGCTTTGCTCCACCTGAGTTAGATGAGATCGGGTCTAACTCCATCAATGAGCCCTAGCTCCACCTTGCGCACCACTTCGTCCATAGCAACTCTATCTCTTAGTAGCCCTAGCTCTGATACCAATTGAAGGATCCAACAGACTGTCGGGCGGTCCACTCCAGGCCCGACCACATAGTACTGATATTGTCCCCATGTTAACCACCTTTGGGTCGGGTGTAGGTTTTATCTTAAAAGGCCTCGATACTATGTTAGGAGACTCTACAACTTATTAGGCACCACCTAGAACCCCTTTATTCTATGTGGGACTAACTCTGATCATGGCTTTGGTCGAGCCAATCCTTAACAAAATAAACTAATCAGTGGAACCATAATATTTAAATAAACCAATACGTACAATAGATCAAACTACTGGGTGCAAGGTTGAGCCTTTTTGTTGTCAACCTAAACTAAAATATCTAAGTAAATCATACTAGTTTCAGATAGTATGATGATTTTGCAAGGCAATTGGTTCTTAGTTTATCTCTACGTATGATTGACGACAGATATTTTATTTAAAAAAATGCGTAACTTCGCCTTTGACGCGTTTTACGTATCCAAATGTGGCCTTCAAATTTCGTCTTACCTAAGTAATGATTACGATAACACATGTAAGCATGTAAGGCGTAAAGGTCATCTAATTTGATGTCCCAAAAGCACAACTAAGTCGATGGACTTAAAAACCTAATCCCTCAATGTATAGTATAAATAGATTAGTATTCTCTCACTCTTCCGTTTCTTACAGCTGGCCTCCATCACTCATGGTGTAACAAGCGGCAAGGAACAAAATTTTAGATCTCAGATATTTATCAAACCTATTCAATAGATTATTGTTGCCACCAAAGTCGTTTGCATTATGATTTTCTCTCTCATAATTATAAAATTCAACTAGCTTATCTAGGGTTTTAGTTCTTTGCTCTTTCTGGTCTTGTTCACCAAGGCCAACCCAAGAATTGGTTTCTTGCAAATTGGTTTCTTGTTATATTCTTGAGTGAAGCATATATTACCCAAATGTATTATGCAAAATATATTTTTATTATAATGAGATCTACTTTATAGATGTTCTTTAATACGTAGTATGTATTAATTCTCTTTAGTTTGTTCTCTAAAGGCTCAGAACTTTGAATGTTACTGAGTCTTTAGATTTGTTAGGAAAAAAACTCATATTCAGATCAGTTGATTGCAATAATTATGTCTGAACTAGTGTGCCAGCCCGTGCGTTCGCACGGGCTCCAGCCAACACTGTTAGTTTTTGTACGGGCTTTATAGGCCTCCTCCATGCTTCGATTTTTACAACAAAACAGATAAAAATTAGAACAAAACCCATAATAGCTAAACGAAGAAGATTAAACAAATATTCATTACTTATTTCGTAACTGATGAACACATCATTTGTCATTGCAGTGCTCGAGAACTTTAGAGAAGATATAATCTAAAACAGCTAAAGTTGCCTATCAAAAAAAAAAAGCTAAAGCAATTTACAAAAAATCATTAAAAATGTGAAGCAAACACATAAAAGTTTTCTGGATATTTACCTTTTATTTGTTAACCAATAAAAAAGCTTGATACTCATCTCTTCTTCTACCATACGTTCATCCACTTCATGCATGCTCTCTTGAATCGACTTCTCAAACTCTTTTAACTTGTCTCTGCTCAGATTTAAGATGCGCTTCTAAATGTCCAATTGATACACATTTTAGACAAATAATTTTGTGACGGGCAACTCTTCATAAAACCAATGGAAGTATCAGTGCGAAAAAAGAAAAGTTAAAGCTCTAGGAACCTATTCTGGATCGAGTTTAACAGGTTGAATACCGTGAGCTCGTAAATCAGTAGAATTTCCTTTACGTATCGCAGAGATATATCATATGGCCTTCACAATTTACTACGGCTTGGGTTAACGAAATTGCTATGCCATCTGTGGGAGTCGAACCCACAACTACATGGCTGAAAACCATGTGCTCTACGGGTTGAGCTAAGGCAGCAGTTTAATTTCAGCAGAACATACTGCAGTCATGAACCCCTAACCTGATTAAACTTTACAATGCTACTCGAAAATAAAGAAACTACAATAAGCGATTAGGTCGAGTCAACAATTTATTATAACCAATGAAAATTAGCAAGCACATTTCAAACAGAGTCCGATGCTCCTGGAGTAAGGCTCGAAGTGAAAGTACATATTGAATATCAAACCTATTTCCTGCAAGAGATTAATGTTTGCAAATCAGCCAAAATTCCTACGCACCAACTTCTACCATGAAAATGCACACTAAACACACACATACCTACATACTCCTTTGCATCTCCAGCATAGATCGTTTATCCACTGCTTAATTATATATTTCACTATATTTTTAAAATTTTGAAGATTTGGCTCCCATGAAAATACCTCAATAGTAACAATCTATAGTATGCATACTTGATGAATACTCTAAAGTGTGTCAACTACAATAACTGTCTTCTGAATAGTGAGGTAACCCGGTGAAAACTCTATTCATCAACTGTTAAAGCCTTGTCTAGACTCGAATAGTTTACACTTGTTAATTTTACATCTCACGTTGCAAAACTGATATACAGATCATAATTCTGACCTACTTGCACAAATTCATGTTGCTCTAAGCCATCAATTAGGCTTTAAGAATAATTGAGTACCCAATCACCCATGCATGCTCTAAGAAGAACTGAATGCCCAAAAGATAAGCTTAATAACTTTATGTTTAGTTAAGCTATATCTTTAAGAAGAATTCAATACCCATAGAATCTAATTAAAATGGTAAACTTCAAGGAATAATTACCGTATGCAGGACATTTGGGTTAGGCTTGGCTCTATGAACTTCCAATAATTATCTGGACGACTGGGTACTCAATCGGTACACCTCCATCAAGAAAAGATCATTTGCAATGGTCACTTGCAACAGTCCGGAGATTATTCAAAAAAAAAGAGCTTAGCTCCAACGGAAAAGAATTGAAAGTCTTACCTTTCCAAAATGCAGTGTCAATATATCACCGCACTATCCAATAGAAATAACTGGGATTGCATGAAATGAGATTAAATGGCTAGCCAGAAGGAAAGGTAAGGTATATACAGTAATATGGCATATGAAAATAATTATACATGGCTAAATACCTTGACACCTGATTGGTTGGGCCATATCACAACCTGTAGATACCATTGCAACTGAACCAAAACAGTTCTTGATAGTTATTTTGCCGTTAGCATATCAGCACCACTTATGAAACCACCACCAACACAAAGAATAGCCATTGCCATAATTAATATAGGTTTGTTGATACATACGAACTCAGAATCTATAATGCATACAATATTCTTATTCATATCACAACAGAGCTAGTTATACCAGCCAAAAGAAAAGAGAGGAAGAATGGAAGATACCTAGATATGGGCAGTCATACTGCATTCACTGTATGATAATCCATCTTAAGAGCTGAGAAACGCTGTAAGAAATCAGAATCCATGACAAACAATGGGACTTCATACATTATCCACATTGAGTAACTTATCTCCACACTCGTGTTTATTTTAGAGTACCTAAAATGACAACTCCAATCAATTTTGAGCAGTAACTTAAGTGCACAAAATTTGATTCTAGGAATAAATAACTTTTACAATTTATTTTACAATGAATTTAATACAATCAATTTGGCGTTTGCACCTCTCTCGATCTGCACACCTGCATAGGCATAAACAAAACTAACATTAGTTCAAGGCGCATTTTCCAAATTGTAACCTGAGCAGGACACTAATCAGGGACGAACAAATTGTGAGGAGTCGGGTGAGATGATTTTACATCACCCATGGAGTGTAACCCCTTGCTGTTGCCCGGAAAGTAACCTTTGAGGGTTGTTAGTGATTTGAGATGCCAGTAACTGTATGTCTGTATGGAGAGCTAAATTAAATAGAGTAAAAAACACAAAGTATCAACATACCATAAATTTTAGGCCGAACTAAAGATATATGATTTCAGTAAATCTCAAAGAACACATGAAATTGTAGAAAAAGGGTTCATTTGAAACATAAATGGAAGACACAGTTATAATCTAAAAACCCACAGCACTGCACCTCAAGGCCATTGCAATTTACAACCTAAAAAGCTACTACACCATCCTCTTATTCCAATAACCATTCTAATAATTCTACATAGCCAATAGTTGGCTTAATCCTTGGATCCAAAAACCATCTATAGTACTGAACCCAACTCTCATTTTGTGCTCGTACCAATAACCACTAAGAACTCACTCCAACAACGTAACACAACTTTTGTTGGTAGATAGACATCGAATTTTGTTATTACCTTCGATATAAACGTTAGGCAATAGCCCATAAGTCTGCTAGAATTAGAATTCTAAGTCGCAAACTTCTCTAAGAATCATATTAGCATATCCCAAAAAAAAATCCTGATAGGACCTCCTTATGTTTGACACCATGTCAATTTCAATTTCTTTAGGGTCATCTAATACCTCAAATACATGTCTTAGGAAAGGTCCTGTAAAGGATGAATATTATGCGAGGGTCTGTGTTCCATAAAAATAAAATAAATCATGCGTAAATTAAAATTATTATGTCGGTGCGTGTGCGCATGTTGCTATCACCATATGAATGATCATCAGCGCATGGATATTACGTTGCATAACATCTTCAGCCTCCTTCCCATTGGCTGCATTTTCCCTGGGATTCGTACATTTCACAGTACGTTCCATAAAATAGTACCTGCAAAAACAACAATACACAATTTCTTAAACCAATTTCTACATTTCTTTTTCCCATTCATCATTGGCCGGTGCAGATGAAGGTTCACAATTATTGGTAGACCACTCCCTAATGGTGTCTTACTATATGCCTAGAGTATGGTGAGAGACTGAGAGTAAGAAAGTTCTCTTCACATGGACCAAAATATTGACAGATGTATTGAAGTTTCCTAAAATCAACGCAGACGAAAGGGAAAAAACAGAATATTTGATTCGTAAAGTTACCATCTTGATGTGGAGGAAGCCAGACTTAGAGAAATAGGCTCAGTCTGTTTTAGTCGCGACTGAATTGGAAGCTTTTACTACCATTTGATCCAGAAGTTAAAAGAGTGTGATAGTCTCCTGCAGCTCCAGTAGCATCTAGGAAAGAAGATCACACTTGGTAACACTTTACATGTTTGAGCTTAAGGGATTATTAATTAAAGCAAACCCATAAATCAAGCTATGGGTTACATAAAACCTTTTAGCAGCCTGCAAATGGGCAGAGTTAATTAAAGCAAACCCATAAATCAAGCTATGGGTTACACAAAACCTTTTAGCAGCCTGCAAATGGGCAGAGAGAACAAAAATTAGTATACATAAGACAATTAATCAACCAATAGCTGGATCAGCAACATCTTCAGTCAAAGACCATCAATATGCCTCATCCCGATTAGTATATGAAAACCCATCACAACAGTGACCGATTAGCCAAATTATGCCTATTAATTGAATCACCAACTTTCTATCGATTTAATTCATCAAACAATAAACCCATCATAAAAAGTTGTGGCCAAGAAAGGTACTCACGGTGTTAATTCATGCAAACAACAAACTCATCATTAAATAATGACTAATCATTGGTGTGTTACATTGAGAAATCATAACGAATGCTTATAGAAGGACCGAGCCAAATTATGCATGACCGACTACCCATACTGGGTGATTCCCGAGTAGCCTCACGACATCTAATGGAGGTTTTTTGAGGTAACGGCTATGCCCCAGTTTGGGGAATTTTAAAAATAAGTCACTGGAAATTTTAAAAGCGTATAGCGACAAATAGGTATCTAACTACCTTTTAACAACTTCAAACTATCTGTTATGATTGAAGACGTAAATAAAGACCACTTGAACAGCAGCAAGACAGGTTAATGTCTCTTTGCCTGGTCTAATTACGCCAAACTAAGGCTATAAAATCAAAAAATATAATACTTGGTACCTTCATTAAGCAGATTATAGATTATACTTGGTCAGTAGGATGATTGGCTGCCTCAATAATAAACTTAGCTTTGATCTCATTTGCATTTTCCCTGGAAATAAACAGAGAAAAAAAATGAAACATTTATAGGTAAAGCATTACAATTTGTCCATCACTGGTAGGTAGAGAATTATTGCAAAGTAAGGATAATTAGTGAGGAAAAATAACCTGTTAATAACACCCCCGAGGGCGGCTGGAATGAGAACATCACAGTCTTCGACTAAAATCGAGTTCGAGTCAATTTGCTGAGCGCCATTGAAGCCTTTAATTACACGGTTCACTTCTGAATGTTTGGGTAAGCTCGGTATGTCATTGTTGTTTTTTAACACTCCAGTTATATCACTTACTGCACGATTTTACCCCCAGATTCGTGGATGAGTTGAGACGCCAGGAGCCAACATTTCCAAATCCCTGAGAGCAACGCAAAGGAAAATCTTTCATGAGGCAACTTCGCAACACTGGAATCATTCTTGTAAATGCAGACAACTCGAAAAGATTGTCAGCTTTAAAATAGGGTTAATTTGAAACAAACATCAGCCAAGATATAAATACAGGGGAAAAATTTACTTGAAAGGCAAACCGTTGGCCAGAAATGCTTTTCCCGTACTCTTGAAGTAATGGCTCTATTGCAAAGAGTACACCTGACCATAGGTTTCAGAAACTAAAACAGATGTCCTTATCAAACAGATTTATATATTCATCCATACTTTCACAAAATACATAAACCAAAACAGTTGCTCTTACACAAAATACATAAACCAAAACAGTTGCTCTTAAAAACAGATAAAACAAATCATGGTCTATGACAATAACACCAAATCACAACTCAGCTGTACAAATCAGTTAATTACGCTTCTACAGAACATAGAAACCAAAACAGCTTTTGTTATGGAACAGATTTAACAACACAAAAACAACACCACAACAACACAACACAGAACTCATCCATCAGATGGTGTGGCCAATGGCAATCACATTACTATCCTATTTGTGTATTTTTAATGGTTAATCAAAATAATTCTAGGGTTCTATAAAGATAAACCCAAACCTAAAAAAAAACAAACTAATTTTGACTAAATCTAAGTCCCTGAACTGCAACAATTTTAAGAATCTTATTAGAACCCATATAAATTCTAATCAAAACGAAATCAAGCAATTAAAACTATCAAAATAATTCTAGGGTTTTATTGCTTATCACTCCATAATCCCTGTTCTATTGCTTACACAAACCTAAAAGCTTCACATCTGATTCTAACAAATAATACATAGACGCATGTGGAATCAAAGAATCAAAAACGATCATCATGTAGAGGATTAGGGTTACCAAAAGAAAATAGGATTCGAACCTATTAAATCGCATCTGGAAAAGAAAAAAAACACACAACCAACAAAGCAATAAGCTTTTGGTACTGTGAAAAAAAAAATCCGTCAAGATGGTTGGATTGGATTGGAGCCTAAATCGCTTCTGGAAAAAAAAATTGGGACAAAAACTATATTAGAGAGAATCAAAAGAAAGAGATAAGGAGATTGGAATATGGATATAGACCGCACCTGCAAAATCAGACAGAAAATCCATCAACCCATCAATAATCGCTGTTGTTTCGAAGAGAGAACCCAGAACGATGGTTCGTATGAGGATTCAGAAGAGGTGGTGACTGTGTTGTAAGTAGCAGCTTTTTTTTTTTTTTTTTTTGGAGAGAAGAAGAGATGATGTTCATGTCGGGAAGAAATTAGGCGTCCTAAGAAAGTACACCCGGTTTCTCAAAAATACCCTTCGTCTCAACGGGCCTAGTTCCATGACCGTGCAAAATTAACCTAGCCCAGAACCTCGAAATGTTCTGATTGGTCGAGAATTCTATGGTAGGGCCGCGAGCTCTAATATTCGAGCTTGATGGGAGGATCAACGTGGGAGCTTTAAAAAGTACTCCTATTATATTATTAATAATAATTAATAACCTTGGTTATTCCAAGTTGTTTTTCTATTCCAAGCTCTAGAATGGTGTGATCTTTTTCAATTTTACATCGATCCAATTGTTGTCTAAGACTCTACATTTTGAGAAGATTATCAAACCCCCATAGTCGACCCAACATACGGTGGGTATTAGAAACGCTAACCCATAGTCGACCCGTGCTTCGGCGAGTTGGGTCGGGTGCGGTCCAAAACCGTCGAGTGTGGATAAAACCGTCGGGTTGGGTTGGTTTTGTGCAGCCCTAAGTCTAGTTAAAGATGCCACACTTTCTAAACCCAGCATTACTTGGGTTTCCGCTTACCAATGTAAACTCATTTTTTTTTCCTTCTTCTCCAACTCTTTGGTACTTACAATTCCTAGAATGGTCTTTCCGGTTTTAGTTTGTTTTTTCCCCACGTTGTGCTTGCCGATGATTTGTTCTCAGATTCACTTTGAAGGTCGATTTTCAACTTAACTTTTGTATTTTATTATACTACGAGAAGTCGAAAAATAATATCTCAAGGTGTCCAACACCCCCTTAGCTTAATAACATCATATTTGTTTTTCTAAACTAAGTCTGGCTCGACTGGATCTAACGGAGGAAAACTAAAGGCGTTTGAAGATTTGGTCGCAGCTATAAAACTGGACATACGTTTATGGACATCGCAGACTGACATTTTCAAGAACTATTCTACGACTCAGGTTGTTTTCCAATGGGAAACCTTAGTGAACTTGTAATGCATTGGTAGATCTTTGCCTTGAGGGG
>JAJJMA010339205.1:3902-14392 GCA_023529015.1 Papaver nudicaule
GCCAAAGGCAAAAAACGCCAAACAGGCTGTAACGCCAAAGGCAAAAATCGCCAAAAAACATAAAGACCTCGAATAGCAGGCACAAAGCCGATGACCATATAAATCGTAAGGGCCCTACGAGCTATATGGCACGGTCCTCTACCCATAAGACACCCCGTTAGCGGTGAGAACTTTGAACCAAGGCTACAAAAGCTGACGATGCATTCATACTCACTACCAAACGGCCACGAGGACCTCGTGTTCTCGGGCGCCGAGGGGACGATAAAAGGGATTAACATCTACCTATAGAGGAAGATGAAACCCCGAGGCAGTTGATTTGCTTGCATTTACAAGCGAATTACTCAACCAAGGGACCTCCTCCAAACAAAAAACAGTCCTGAGGGGGGGCATAACAATAGAAAAGTAAACAAAATAAATTCTTTACATATATGTATGAAAATGCAGGACACGACGTGTGATAACAAAAAACGCGTGTATAAGCAAAATGACGTGGACGCAGCCACAAAAGAAAATAGTACACAAGCTAAGGGCATAAGCTATCCTTCGAACAATCGGCACCATAACGAGGACCATCCTCGGAACCATGAACGAATCCGCTTGGGCCATCATGGGTACCGTCGGCAGCATCACCAAGATTCTCTGAGTCACCTTTCGCATTATCATCGTCATCACCACCGCTAGCCACCTTCAAAAACTTTTCAAGTAGGCCCCTCCTCCGAAGCTCATCTCTAGCTAGGGCAACATAAACCTCCTGGGGGAGCAGATACTCATCAATAGGAGATACAACGTCTGAGTCGTGCGCACCAATAGCGCCATAAGTAGGAGGTTCCACGCCGATGGTTCTGAAAAGGGAACGACCATGCTTTCGGCATGCCATACTAGTAGCAAAGGCAGTAGTTAAAGCAGATCGAGAAAGAAGTTCTTCTACAGCTTGACCATGTCTTAATTCATGGTGCACAAGGGCAAAGCCGATCACCAGGCCCCTCACGCTCGCCTGACATTTAAGACGAAGCTCCCGTTCCTTGGATAGCAGTTCGGCATGATTTGTCACTTCCTCAGAACGACGCCTGCGTTCGAGCTCAAGTTCTTGAGACAATCCAACCGAATCAGCAGAGCGACGACGGCGTTCTTCGGATAATTCTTCAGTCAACTGCTTAACCCTGCTCTCAGCTTTTAACTTCAGATCGGATTCAGTCACCAGCTGACTTGAGGCATCGTCCCTCGCCGCCTCGGCATCAACAACCCGCTTCTTCAAATTAGCTTCGATGCCTGAAAACGAAACAACAAACATAAGAATAACAGGACGACGACTCAGCTAAGGCTACGAGGTAAGCAAGAAAGCAAAAAAGAACTCGGGGTTAGCTCCCTACTTTCTTTAAAAACCATATATTCAGCAACCTCATGCTGTTAATTGGTAATTTAATTGATATTTTTGAGAAAAAATACAAGAAAAAACAGGCAGCTATATACAGACACCCTCTAACAGCTTAAAAGGTGCCTATTAGCTTGTAGACTAGTAATGTTACAATTGGTTCTACTATCTACCTAGGCAGACTAGAAATTTGCATGTGTTCTACTATCTGCCGAAAAAACCTAGAACTAGACATAACTCATAAAAATAAAATAATTACATGACTTTATAGTTTTCCGGCTAAATCAAAACCCTTAGTTGGCTTTAATCTCTCCGAGCGTCGAGTTGTAACCTTGGGCTGGGAAGTAGTAGACCGTTTAGCCTTAGCTCCCTCCGGTTTAGCCCCATCATGTAGAATTTGCGGACCCGTACCTTGGAATGGTGGATCCCCATCAAAAATAGTCGGTTTAGGAAGCCCTGGAACCATTTTCTCAACTGGTTCCACTAAATTTGGCCTAGTAGAACTAGACCCATCCTCGTCCGTACCCTTTACCGAATCCGTATCCGGATTCTGGTCCAAACCCGAATCCGCCTGAAACCCGGAAACCGCCGTCGACTGCCCGTGATACAGAATTCTGAAATTATTTGTTTCTGCTTCTGTACTGCTGTGGGATTCGGCAAACCCAGGAGAATCACCCCCAGTTGGATTACCAAGCCCCTTATCATCGTCTAAACTTCGAGCAGCAGTTCTGTTTGCTAATGGTGAACTCTCCTGGTGATCATGATGATCATGATCAGAAACCTCGTCTTCAACTGAAACTCGATCCAGGAATGCTTCATACTCTGCAAATGCATCCTCAGTAGTAAGATATGTATGTTTAGGTCGCTGAAAGTCATATGAGAAGCCATGTTTGCGGGCTAAATTTTCCAGGAGGGAATTATCGATAGCCCGTTGAATGTCTGCTAGTTCTTGCTGTGATGGATTAGCAGCAGCAGAATCAATAGTTGTTGGTTGCTTTTTCCTTGTATCTTCCATCACTCTTCCTGTTGCAACCCACGCTTTTTCTTTAGGAGCATACTTGGATTTTTTCTTCTTTTTCTTCTTTGATGCTCTCTGTTTTGGAACAGAGGACCTCTGTTTTGGTTCAACCTCATGCTGATTAGTGAAGCGAGGCACCGAGGCATTCTTTCTGACATCCTCTGAAGAAATGACCCCACTTTTGGCTAATTTTATTCGGTACTCATCAACAAGAGCAGCAGTCTGGACGTTCGACTTATTTGCCAAAGCAAGTTTTCGGCATATGTCAGTACAACTCCTTTTTAGAACATCATTTTCATTAATCAAGTCCTTATTAACATTCTTCTGTGTAGACAGCTGCACCTTCAAATCTTTGATTTTCTCCTCTAACCTTTCAATTAAAACCCTACCGGAGGCATTGACCGACCTCTCCGAGCGAGCCGCATCTCGCTCCTGCGTCAATCGAGTTACATCTAGTTGGAAAAAATGATTTTCTCGGGACAGCAACGTGTTTTTATTTCTAATTTCCTCGAGAAGGCGTTCGGCTTGATCCCCTCTTTTTCTCTCATCTACATAAAGACTTTCGGCCTCTTGCCTCCTCGCCCTGTAATAATTCACATCTTCTAAGGCTCTATCCCTTTCTTCCAACAACGTAGCACTATCATTACGATAGCCTTCGCTACTTAAGGCAATCTGAGACGATTGTCGACCATTCCGAAGTCGATCAATAGCCAATTGGGCCTCCTGAAGTTTTTTCTCGAGCCCTTCCAGCTCGCCTTTTCAAAAGCAAGTAGCAAATCTGTTTTTAGCAAGGCTGCAAAAAACAGATGTTCCCAAAAAAGCAACAGGAAAAACAAGGGACTTACATATCGATTGTTTCTTTGCCTCAGCACTGCGAACTTTCTCCCGAGCCAGCTCCTCTTGCATACGATGAAACTGTCGCTCATGATACTCGGCCTCACCAGCCTGATCAAAGTTATGAGCCAGGAGACCAGAGGCATGGTAATCACCCTAGCAAAAAATAGCAGACCACAGGTGAACGGATTAACAAAATGCTCAGGCAACATTAGCATGAGAAACAACAACACAACTCACCGCCTGAAGAATGGACAAACTCTCCTCATAGGACAAGGGAGGATGGCGAAGATTATATTCGGCACGGGGACAGTCGCCTCCGAAGAGGTCACCAAGCTTCCTGCAGAAATCCGGATCTAAAGGATGCTCTACGGGATCCGAGGCATAGGATTCAAAGCGAGTTGAAACCTCGGCAGTAAATTCGCCAGGATTATAATTTTCAAACAAAACTTCCTTAAACCTCTCGGCAGTATAAGATTGTCTATATCTGCAAGCATAACTCGGAGCAGGCGGAAAACTTGAACTTTGTGGAAAGCTGGCGACGAGTTTCTTAGAGGAATCCATCTCAACATATGAACCATCCTCTTGAGGAATAAGGAGGTCCGCTGGAGTAACAATTTTCTCAGACGAAAGAATAGAAGGCTCACCAATAGCATTCATAGAAATTACCATCGCCGAGGCAGAAGCACCAAGGGCAGCTCTCGGCATGGAAGAGGTGGAAGGAACAAAGTCCGAAGAAGCATTCACACTCACAGATGTAGGAGCTACTATAACCGAGGCAGCAGCCCCACTGGTAAAGGAAGGCAGGGTAATCCGAGGGTTTGTAGCGACCACCTCCTTGATAACCACCTCAGTCGCTGACGAGGTTGGCATTTCCTTATCAGCACTCGTAGCGTCTTTCGGGGGAGCTTTAGCACCCTGGCGACGACCAGTTTGAACTCCTTTCAGAATCGTTTGTAAAACAGATTTTTTCAGCGGCCGAGAAACTCCAGGATTTCCCCCATAGTTAAAATTCATCAGACCACGACTAAGGCTTAGGGCACCTAACGGCTGTCCCTGCAGATGAGGATCCGTCTTTCTCAGGAAACAAACAGAGGCAAGTATGAATACTTCGGAAAGGAACGAAAAGAGAGTATTTGTTACCTGCTGCATAGTCTCCTCATCAGGCCGAGGATGCTTTCGGTTGCCCAAGGGCTCAGCGACGACATCCTTGCCCTTTCCCGAAAATGAGCGAGATAACCTCTTATCCTCGTCAGAAAAATAAATAGAAAACAGGTGTTGAGTCTCAAACACGTGACCTACCTCGAACTCAGTCCGAACAAGGAATCGGCCAGAGTCCCTCCAACCTCGGAGTATAGGACCTTTGAGAAGTATAGGCTCCGAAGACCAGTCTTCGTCCAGTGAATAATTCAAAGATTCGGGGAGAATGTCTCGGCTACCTTACACCCTCCGAAAGCTAACCCCCCAAGGAGCTAACTTATTGTCTATAGTTAAAAAGGGCTCGTAGTGCCTAAAAAAGTTCTTGGCAGTAAAATAGTACTTCGCTGTGGATTCGGGAGAGGAGTTATTCTCAGACTGAAGAACCCACTGATTGATAAGAAAAATTGAACTGCAAGTAAGTTGCATCACACCTCGAGGTTCAGGAAGAGAGCAAAGGATTTCAAGGAACAAAGGATTGGAAGATTGATAAAGAGGATGAAGCAACCCAGCAGATATCTGATGAAACGTCACCACAAGTATGTCCTCGCTACATTGATACTCCCTGACCAATTCTGGAGTCAATCTGGGAGAATCAATGGCCTCAATTTGAAAGCCCCTTCCATCAGGATTCACACCATTTAACCTTAAAGAAAGGGCCTCAATCATGGAAAAAGACATGGAAAAAGAAGATGCAGATAGGAAAACGCAATACCGCCGGCGGACGAAAATAGCAGAGGCCACTTAAAATAGAGAAAGGGAAGATGGGAAAACCCAAAAGAAACCAACTTTATGAAAGACAAGGAAGATTAAAACAATGGGTCAAGGAGAAAAGAACGGATAGTTCACCTGATATGAAGATACAAATTGAAGTTTCGCGAAAGAAAACCAACGGCGCCAAGAAAGATGAAAACGAAAGGTCTAAAAAAAAATTAGAGGGAGAAGCGAAACTTAAATAGTGAGAGAAACCGGCTCTACCAGTCAGAAGGTGAAAAGCCACGAGCTTAGGAGAACTTGTCAAAAAATACGCACCTGGCAGGTAGTGGGGATGCTTGACAAAGAGGTGGCAGAGAGAGTTTCCTTTCCTTGCATCTTCGATACAAGGAAAGGAAAGAGGCAAACTGTAGGGGGTAAAAACCCCTCGGAACACGTGTCTCGCATCCGGGAAGTCTAATCACTCCGAAATGATCAGCAACGAGATCTCGGACCAGACCAAAGAAGAGGTCATACACGAACGAGGTAGAAGACTCGAAAGGAAAGGATTCGGACCACGACAAGGGGCCGAAGACCAAGAATCAACTTCGGAGCATCACCGCCTTACTGGACAAGGACTGACACCACCACGATTGAGTCTTTTGTCTTTATTAGCTGTAAACCACCCAAGCTCGGCCTATATAAGGCGAGCTTGGAAAACTTTGTAGGGGTTGGATTCTTTTTGGGGTTGAACCTAAGCGGCAAGAGTGAGATTAGGTCTGTATCTCCTCTGGTTCCTTAGGGTTATATTCATGTAATCGAAACACTGAAATACATACAAATCTTTATATATTAGCCTTTGTAGTCATATGTTTAGTCTTTTAATTACTATTCCGATTACCTTCGGTATTGTTCTTGAGGTCCTCGCACCATTGAATCTCAACCTAAGTAACTGTATGTAAGAGTAGATCTGATGGATATGGTATCACTAGTACTTATGCAGATTTTCTACCCTTACAGCAACGTTCGCACGACTTAGTTTTCTTTACCGTTAAGTGATTGAGCCGTTGCAATCACACGTGCCGTAGACCGCCAAACCAAAACCCTAAAAAATATCCCCCCATGTAACTAAATCTTGATTCTCGTAAGATTTGTTAAATATTTGTTATTTGTTAAGTCAAAGTTGACTAGTGCAAGTCGTACCAATTACTGGTAAACTTAGGACTTTGCGATAAGATAGAGATTTAAGCGATAAGCTTTGAATATCTCTTTGAGATTTGGTTTAAGGATTGAGCCGGGCAATCGCCATTTAAACCAATGAGATAAATCTAAGGGTTGAGCTAGCAACCGCCATTTAGATAAAATAAGATAAGTCATCTAAGGGTTGAGCCAGCAACCGCCATTTAGATAAGATAAGTCTAAGGATTGAGCTATGCAATCGCCAATTAGACTGAGAGGATTTCAGCAACTCTCTGTGGCAATAGTCAAATAAATACGACTTTCGACTTGCCATAAATAAGGGAAATTGGTTTGTGGCATGTAATGCACCAATTCCCTGAATAATAAAGACATATGAATGTCCAAAATGATATGAATCATAGCCATGAGCCATGATTAATAATTATAGCACTGATTTATGGAAGCAAGTCCATAATCAGGAAAAACAGACGAATGATGCTATCACAGCGTAGCCATCATCAAGAATGCATGAGCATTGCCAATACAAGACCTAAAGATAGGCCATAATAATAATTATAATAATCTATGTTGCATAGCATAATAATAATCCCACATAGGATATAAAAGGATAAGCCATAACATTTATGTTATTTTCGGATTTCTGAACAGCTTGCATGTTGTCCATTAATAAAATCGCCCAGGCCAGCCTATATTAGATAAAATTCCGAATTTTTAGTATGTTGTAGATAACTCACATAGAAAAATCTTTCATGAAGGAAGCGCCTCCTAATTCTTCACGGATTGGGCTGTAGAAATCGCGCACCAAAGAAATACGTGAGCTGTCAGATTTCCGAACTTGATTAGGAAACTAGCGTATTATGGACTCAATAAAATCCATAATCCTATAGGATTTGGATCAGTGGGACCCATAAATAGAGGGGAGGCTAGGAAAAGATAAACTCTAACCCCAAGGGAGCAAAGATAGCCGTAAGAGATAAGATGGCCATGGACCTCCATGAGTACAAGCAAGGCACGACTTTGGGCCTCCAAGAGTTTGGCCAAGGCATAGCCGTGGACACCCAAAGTTAGGGTAAGCTAATGGCATGGGTACCCAAAATCAGGCCAAGGAGGTGGCGTGGGCACCCAAGTGTCAAGGCAAGCTAAAGATATGGATATCCAAAGCTAAGGCGAGCTAAAGGCATGGATTATCCAAAAGCTAAGGCAAGGATTGGCCGTGGGCCTCCAAGCATGGAGGGGCGCAAGCATTAGGATAAGGGAATAGGGGGCGCAAGCATGAGGATAAGGATTAGTGGATAAAGATTAGGCTTAGGCCAAGGCGTGGCCGTGAGGATTAGGATTAGGCCAAGGCGTGGCCGTGAGGATTAGGATTAGGCCAAGGTGGCCGTGAGGTAAGGATAAGGCAAGGAAGATGGCGTGGACGCCCAAAATCAGGCCAAGGCGTGGCCATGGACGTCCAAAGCTAAGGGGAAGGAGTGGCCATGGGCCTCCAAGGGTTAGGCGAGGCAAAAGATGTGGATACCCAAGTTTAGGCCAAGCAAGTAGCATGGGCATCCAAAGTTAGGCCAAGCCAATGGCGTGGGCATCCAAAACTAGGCCAAGGCATGGCCGTGGATGCCCAAAGTTTGGCCAAAGCAATGGCGTGGGCATCTTGGCCACGGAGATGGCCGTGTATACCCTAATCAGGCCAATGAATGACCGTGTACATCCAAATGCCTATGGCGTGAATGGCCTAGGGTTTTGGCTCGAGCATGGGCTAGGCTAATGCGCATGCGTAGGTATTTTTACGTATAGGCTAGGGATATGGACCATGCTACTAGGCTAGGGTCGTGAGATATCAAAATACAGCTAATGGTAATTAAATATCTTATCCCTACTATAAAATAAATTCATACCTTATCTCGAGCTATTCCAGGATGCCAGAAATTGATGCAAAATTACTCATGTGACCTCCTCGCCAAAAACCACCATCAACACATACTAAGGCTACGGGTTGATGAGGAGGGGTCTGACAGTTGGGAAACGTCTCTTGTAAGGCTCGGGATTGTGCTTCCATTGTTGGCCAATAGTATCCAAGACTCTGAAGTCGCCGGTATAGAGTCACGACGAGAGTTTGCCCGCAGACTTCATCATGAACACGTCTGAGTTGTTGTTGTGCTTCAAGTCCTCCCAAGCATCGTGATAGTGACCCATCTGGGTTTCTATGGTATAACACTCCATGGAAAAGAAAGAAATGTTTTAACTCTTTAATACCAAGCTTGCGCTCAGCAGTGTAATTACCTAGATTTTCGATAATGGGTGTCCGCCAGTCGTTGTCTGGTATGAGCTCGCCCTCCGTTAGCCAGGTTGATGGGGCAGTCCGTCTCCGCACTGTCACAGTCTCCTCCTCCCCTTCGAACTGGAGTTTGAACGCTAGGGTAGCTAAGCAGTCGGCGTGTCGATTGTTGGTGTGTCCAGTATGTGTTATGGTGGCGTCAGCGAAATGGCTAAGCAGCCTTTGTGCTTCATCCCTTTGAGGAGCGAGAGTGATTTCCTTGAGAGAGTATACTCCATTCATATGATTCACCAGTAGCATTGAGTCGCCTCTAATTTCGAGGTGTGCGGCGTCTGCTTGCTTAGCTAGTGATAGTTCCGGGAGGAAGGCCCCGTATTCCGCCGAGTTGTTGGTGCATTTGAAATCCAGTTTGAATGAATATGAGAACACTTCACCTGCTGGGGATACTAGGACAACCCCGGCTCCTCCAGTGTTGTCGCTTGGGGTAGCAGATCCATCGAAGTACAAAAGCCATGTGTCTATTTTCACCAGTGCTATTTCAGGGAATTCTCCTGGTACCTCCTCGTGTAGAGCCGTATTGTCTTCTCCCGGGAATGCAGCAAGATTGTCGGCTACTGCTTGCCCTTGACGGCCTTCGGGGATACGCAAGCTATGTCGAACTCGGACATCTGTAATAACCACTTTGCTGGTCTCCCAATCAGGGCAGGCTTCGAGAGGAGAAACTTGATGGGATCCGCCTTCGCGATCAGGACTACTCGGTTGGAAAGGAGGTAGTGTCGAAGTTTTTGTACTGCAAAGACCAGGGACAAGCATGCTCTCTCAGCTTTGGGGTACCGCACTTCCGCGTCCTTTAGGGTACGGCTGATGTAGTAGACCGGGTACTCGACTCCTCCTTCGTCTTCTTGTGCTAGAGTTTGCGATCAATTCCGCAGAGAAACTTCATGTATGCTTGATGCTTGTGGTTTTTTGTCCTGAAACCCTCTATTTATAGCACTCAATAAGATAGGTTGCTTAGGAATAAAACAACTAGTTACTTGTCCCACAAGTTTAGGAAACCCTAACTTGCAAACCAAGTAAACAGAGATTTATCTCAATTGGAATTCATTAAACATTTATCTGCCAAGTGGTTTATTAGCTCTTATCCACTTCAAGACAGAAATCCAACAAACCGGAGATAATATTAATCTTATTGACTCATGGAGATTCGTTAGATGGACCACAGAAGATATATTCGTGATAACCAAGTCCAACTAATAGATAAAGGAGTCAGAATTTAACCCCTGTGAAAATTCCAGAAAATATTCACCTTGGACGGTTCGTGAACCGCCCTTCTGAATTACGACCCAATACATCGAATCTGTGGTTCACGTACATGTACGTGTACAAATTGATGTTTTGGAACTCAGGAGTGAACTCCGGAGTCACTGTTCACGAACCGGTTCGTGAACCGTCGTTACTAAGAATTAGGGTTTAACTGGATCCGCTGGAAGTTCTGGGCTGGGCCAGTACTTAGACGTGTTAGACGCCCTCAGCTGTAATCCACTGGACTCTTGCTCAAGAGTACTCCTTTAGATTCACCCATATCCAACAAGTGATTTGCAAGCATACCATTGCAATGGAAAGATGGTATCAAATCTATCTCATGCATTCTTGTAACCTTAGTATTCGTGAGAACAAATACCAACATAACACATGGTCATGTAGACAAAAACACGATATTAATCGCTATTAGTATCTCTACTAAAGTATCCGACTATTTCGAAAGATAAAATAAGTATAATAGAAGAATTTTCATAAAATTCATAACTCCTACTAGCCTTTTGTCGATGAAGAATAATTGATGTCTTCTTTGTCTTCACAGTCTTCGTCTTCAAGGTCTCTACTACTTTGTCTATATCCCAATT
>JAJJMA010339213.1:0-32360 GCA_023529015.1 Papaver nudicaule
TATTCTTTCCAAACTCCCAACAATTAAACTACCTGAATTTCATTTCAAGTCAAAAAAATCAAAGTACCTCTAAAACTACCATCACCAACAAGCTTGCAGGGAGCACCAATAACTTGAAACCTTGTCTTAATTACATGTAATGGACAGACAAAAGTGGCAGCAATTCACAACAAAATCAACAAATCAATGTAAAGAAATGAAATTTTCTAATAAATTGAAATGAAATCAAGAATTTGGAGAATTTTAATTACCAGCTGCAGCACCAGCACCTGCATTACATAACATGATTTTAGTACTAGGACCACCATTATTATGAGATGATGATTATCTGAAAAATGAAATTCAATCAACAAAATCTCCATTAACGATTCTATCGAGAGAAAACCCTTTCTTACCCAGCGAAATCCACTTTCCTCTTCATCAAATTCTCCATCGTTTTCAAATTTTCCTCCATCTTCTTGAACAAACCCTACTGAAATTCTTTACAGACCTAAAAATCACTCGGTATCACTCACAGATACTTCACTATCTCTGAAAATCAATCGATTTCTGTCGCTTTTAACCGATTACACTCAAAAAAATGGAACCCTAAAACCTAGTTTTCGCAGCAGAGAATCGCGCTGTGAGGAAAAAAAAAAAAAAAGAAGAAGAAGAAGGAAAGAATGGAATTGGAATTCCAAAGGAGGGTGGAAAACCAAATCGCAGGGGGGGGGGTGCGATTTGGTTTTCTAATGGGGGAGGGAATTGCAATTCCCAGGGAATTCGAATTCCAGCCATGCCAAACACCCAGAATTGCAATTCCCTCCTCCAATTCCACCCCCAATTCCATTCCCTCCTCCAATTCCACCCAAATAAAGCGTGCCAAACGCAGCCTAATAGAAAAGATGTTTTCATGTTAGTGTCAATGGTCAATTCTGGTGAATCATGTTTTCATGTTAGTGTCAATGGTCAATTCTGGTAAATCACATTGATTAATTAAACCCTTTTCCTTGACGATCCCTGTTACTTTCAAATCGGTGACCCCTCAAACTCGACCACTTGGACCGGTCTATTTAACCTCTGGCTGAATTGACGCCTCCCAGTTGTTGTTGTTGTTTTTGTTTTTGTTTTGCGGGGCAGATGATTACGATTGTTATCCATACGTAAACGTCTTAAAAGCGAAAAAAATCGAGATTATCGTTTCCAAATCAATTGTTTGACCAGGTATTATGTAAGACATTTAGTGGGTCACAAATGCATGCGACATTAGATTCCTAAGACACAAGCTCTTGTGGCCTAATTGCATCAAGTACCAAGCGCTAAATCATTGTGGGCTGGAGGAGAAAAAAAATCAACAAAAACAAAAGGGCCCGAAACTTAAAAGAAAATCAAATAAGTAGAAAAATGCGTAATGTTTCCACGTTAAAGCATTTTAGCGTGAATAACAATAACCTGAATTGGAAATTTGTCAGAACCATATCTTTTTTGAAAAATGAAAGTATCGTTGGAGCAAGCACTATGATTGTCAAAATCACCACGTTGTAACCAAGATATGGAGAGAGAAAAAAAACAAACACTATGATATGTGTCTACAATTCAGTGGTTACCTAGTAACTGTGGAAATAGGAGGTGCGGCTTAGTCCGAAATATCAGTTTAAAGTAGGGTTTTGGTGATAAAAAAAAAAATTCTTTAAGTGGTTATTGAAAAACCGAAGCGGTATATGAAAAACTGTATCTAGGTAAAGTGGTAAACCATGTCCATAAGAGGACACAGATCTGTATCCAAATGTAGACATGGCTATAATTTTTCCTCACAATGTAAAAAAATTCTCCATATATTTTGTACTTTTTGCCCTTTATAGTGCTTGCTCTTAGTTAGTTAGTATAAGTAGGTTTTGCTTCCAAGTTGGGGTACTATAGAGCTTATATAAAAATTCTCTTAAATTTTCATGGTCCTATAATGCCTATGGGAATATAAGGAATATCCAAGAATAATAAAGAAGAGAACAAAGGGTCGATTTAGCTATCAAGATCAACAAGGTGTAATCAATTATCAATCATACGGGACTAGTTATATGAGTAGTGGATAAGAGCAAGTATATATGTTGTTGATAGACATGAGATTAGAAACAGTTGTGGTGCTGACTACTTTCAATCCAAACTAGCTAACCAGAAGCTTATTGTCATCGCAAAAAATGGCTGTTCAACCGTCATTGTTTATTTTGTTTTTGTTTATGATCGTTTTTTAAAACACCAAAACAAAATCATACATGACAGACGACGTGCAAGTTGCACCTCTTGAGGTCAAGTGAGAAATGATGCATATGTTGAAAAAAAAAATCATTTAACCAAGAAAAGCACGATTGATATAGGCTGATACCATTTCTTTTGCGAAAATGCTTGGTGAATACCAGAGTTTAGCCATCCAAAATGAACACCAATAAATGTCGTGAACTCATTAGTTCATTTCTTTATATGTGGGGCCTGTTAATCTATGTGGGTGTGGAGTGGAAGGGTTTGAGCCAATGTGTGATTGTCACATCTTGGTGTACACAATTAGTGTCCACAATTGGTGTCCAAAAAGTAGCTTTGTTTCTTTTGTGGCTAATATCATTGGGATGATCCAATAGCTCTCTATGGTTTAAAATATTTTTTCTTTAGTGTTTTGGTATTAGCCATGAAAAAAATGATATCAACCTATATCATATCAATCATGAAAAATCTCAACTGTTGGTTGCTGATGTTACTAATGCCAAATGCCAACCAAGTCTCATAAAATTGATACATGACAGTTGGACCTTACTTGACTCCTAATTTGCTTCGGGGTTGATGCAAGATAAAACAGCTCTTAATATGAATTTGTGCTGTTTCAAAAAAAAAAAAAAATGAATTTGTGCACTCTTAAGCAAATTGATACTTCATTAGCGACATTTAGGCCGCTTCCTATGGGACACATATAACATAAATTTTGGCTATTTTGGCCGGCTATGGACCTAGCAAACAAGGGTATTGACGTGCAACTTTGCAACGTCAGATGGAAATAGTATCGTCGATGGAAATTCCATCGACAGATACAAAAAGTGTCGAGGTCGATAGAAATTCTATCGACGATCCTATTTCCATCGATAAGATTAAGGTCATCCAACGGCCTATATTTCACGCCCCAATCCTATATAAACTCAAATTTGGTCTTCACTTCATTCACTCACAACTTATTTCGATATTTCTCTAATTCGCTCTCGATTTCATCTGTCAAATAAAAAACCAAATTTAAAATTCTTCGGGGGCGTTGCCCCCAGAATCATTTTACTCTCTCCCCTGGCATGTACAATTCCTTGATAACTCTGATAGGGGGGTCCTGGGGGGCATGTAGAATTTGAAATTAGGTTTTTTATTTGACAATTGAAATCGAGAGCAAACTAGAGAAATATCGAACTAAGTTAAACCATCGACGTTGGATTGGGGCGTGAAATATAGGCCGTTGGATGACCCTAATCTCCTGGATGGAAATTCCATCGTCGATAGAAATTCCATCGAGGTCGATGGAAATAGTATCGACGTCGATGGAATTTCCATCGACGATGCTTTTTCCATCTGTCGATGGAATTTCCATCGATACCCACTGCCCCATTTTAGCTTTGCTAGTCCACCTAGGATTGCAAAGAGGCACATATACTAGGTTCCATTGGAACCGGCCTTAGGCTTTCGTAGTTGGATTATTGGATTGTTTATTCAGTTGGAGACCCATAAGTGTGTAAGATCAAATGCAATCATGGTGCCATAACACCAAATATGGGATAGCCCATCGGCAGTCATGGCTATACTATCCACCAAACTCAAATTCTGATGTTTTTCGTACGAAATATAGCGCATCGAATGGGTTTGGTGTGGAGATGGTGGGACGTGATTATAAATCACATAACTGCCCAGCATGAATATAAATCACGCCAATCATAAAAAGGGAATTTCAATCACTTCCAAATGAAAACGTCAATATCAATCACTTCCAAAATGAAAACGTGAATAACAATCACTTCCAAAATAAAAAGGTGAATAACAGTCACTTATCATTTGAAAAAATGAATAACAATCACATCTGCTTTATGCGGGCATTTTGTTTGATGTGATGACCGAGGAATAATGCACCAAAATCCAACTGTATACCCAAATTTAGCATTTGGTGTTTGAGTTTATAGCACCATGACTGCTATTGCTCCAAGCATCCATAATCATATTAGAGAAAGACAGTTATTCCACTCAAGAAGTGGTTAGTTGTCAGAAAGGTTTGTGCCCGGTTGTAACAGAGCAACAAGAATACATATACAACGTAGACTTAATTAAAGAAACCCCAACAGTTTCGATTAATGGAGTAGAACAGAATATAAATAGATACTACTAATTACCCTTTCAAAAAAAAAAAAGAACTATGGAAAACACAGAAATGAGAATTACTTTCTTTGGATCTCACGCTCTCTCTTTCTTTTTCTAAAACCATTTTTTCTCTTTTAATCTTCATCAACCGTCATCTACTTCCCCAAATCTCTAAATAAAATCCAATTTTGTTTCAATAATTTTTGAGTTATCAAATCTATTTTGATTCTTCGGATTCATCATAGTTATTAGGGTTTATATATATATATATATATATATATAAAATTAACTGCGTTAGAGTATTGGGGGTTGAACCCACTGATGTTGCTATCTCAAGTCAGTTGTCAATTTGGTTGACCAAAACACAATCCTTGATAAGTCTACTCTACAACTCGGACTAGGATAGATTTAGGAATTCGAGACGAAGACCATTGAAGACGAAGACCGGAGCTTACATACTTGATTAAACATATCGTCCTCACTAAAGGTTAGAAAGGTTTTCCTTTCAAGTTTCGTATTTGCCATTCTATCATGAAAATAGTCTATGAGGTTGTTTATGTGATCCGAAGGATTATAAAGATTAGTTCTCTTAAGCATCTTAGTCATTTCATGACTAATGCTCAAGTAGAATGTGGAATATTGAGTTAGCTCTTAGATTGCATGAACAACATACGCATTCATGTACGCGTTCATAACTTGGACAACATTTCTATTAGAGCTAGAGCTTTTTGTATGTACGCGTTGTATGCGTACATGAGAACTCAGGAAGTTCATGAACTCCACAAATTGCTCTATGTACGCGTTCATGTACGCGTACATATAAACCATGGGAAGAACGCATCAACAGCATACGCGTTCATGTGTTGACGTTCTTGCCCATTGTGTTTAGTTCTTGCAAACTTTCACAATATGGCTCATGAGACTCATATCCACAATTTTATTTGGGTTCGTATACTTTTGTATGGACTCCATAGCATGGCCAAACTTTTTTGAGCCATATCCATCCTTCTTGATCAAGGCGAGTCTTCTCACAACCTTAAGGTTTCGACTAACGCGTTAGAAGAAGATTGAGTTGGACCTCAATGCAAGCCTGTGGACTTTTCTAAGTTAGGAAACTTGCTTGAGCCTCACACAAGGTTACTTAACTTTAAAGCAAGCCTCCCTTGATAATCACTATAAATAGATGACCTTCTGCAAGATACAACTTCAATCCTCTTCACATCTGTGTATCCTTGCATAAAGGTTAGTCATCATCTCGAAGTCCTTTTGGACTATGACTATTGAAAGACTTCACTTGAGGATCATGAAGCACAGGTCGGAAGTCAAATTCCTGATCCTGTATCTTGGGTCGATTGAATTATTTCAATTTTATCACGACCAAGATTTGATAGATACTTCGTACGGCACATCTCGTATCATAAGCCCCGGAAGTTCCATGACGCATATTCACGAACTAGGTTTAATACTAAGTTCATCAAGCGTTAGGAGGTAAAACTGTTTAGGCTATATCAATAAGCCTTATTCAGTAAAACCGATTTCCATTAACCTTGACTTTAATTCTAAAGGAAATCACAATCGTATTCTTTTTTTTAACAAAGTACTTTTAGGCGTCCTGTTAGAGGCAGGGTAGCGCTAGTCTTCACGAAGGGAAGTGGAGAAACTCCTAGGCCTGTAAAGGACGTCAGCTAGGGGAATCAAGTACATAGGTTTCTGCGGGAGCCAAGAGACGTAGGAACACATTGGTAGTTGGATTGCTTGTAGGGTTAATTCAGTCTCCATACATTCCAGTCTGAAGTCTGAGAGTAGGCTAGCGTCTGTATTCGCTTAATACTGAGGGTGTTCACATCTGGACGGGGTCCCGGGGTTTTTCTGCTGGTTTGCAGTTCCCTCATTAACAAATTTTCTGGTGTCTTGCAATACTTTTCCCTTCCGCATTATATTATCTCCGATTTATATAATTTAAGTAATTGCAAGTTTGTTGATTCATAACATGTAGTGAATCCATCTCTATTGAGATCTACAAGAACGCGTTCTTGTTAGGGTTCGGTTCTCTGAACTATACTCAGGTTGTTGTTTGAATATTGATTTGTGAGATCGTTCAAACAACCTAAATCAACTAGGTTCACGGAAACTAAAAGTTGGTGGTATATCTCAGTATCCCCTCTTTTTCAAATTACGTTATAGCAATTCATACGTATGGCAAATATACGTCAATACATGGCGCCATGGATATGGCGCCTGCGTAGCACCTTAGCCTTGGGCCAAGGTTAAGTTTTCATGGCGCCAGGGATTGTTGGCGCCATAGCCTAAGGGGCTACGGCCTTGGCCTTTAAGGCCAATTTCTATAGCGATGTTAGCGCTGCAAGTTTTTTTATGGCGCCACGGCCTTGGCCTTTGGCCAAGGCCAACTTTGTTGCAGCTGGTGCGTTTTGGCTACGCTGCTTTGGTTATGGTGCGCGTGCTTGCGCTACAGCGTACTTGAAGTAATGGCATGCTTATCCATGGTATGTTAGACCATCCTGAGCTTAGAGTGTGGTCTGCTTAAGCCTGTTTAGGCTGTTGTATGCTTCTCAGAGAGCTCTGGACATGCCTAGAGCTTCTGTTCCCTGAGGTTTTCATTGAGACTCGAACGTTGAGTCATATTTTGAGAGGAAATCCATGAGGATGCGTCTTTGTTAACTCTTCACCATGTACCATTGAGCAATCTTGTTCAGATATCGAGGAATTCTGGTCGATATGAAGCAGATTAATGGGTTTATGTGCTGGGTTTATGTCCACCGGGAGTTATAAGAGAGAACTCATAGAGAGTATATTCAGCTCGTAGAATAGGTTGCATTCAGAGCTATAGAGATGTGCCTGAATAGGCGATTGCCCCTAGATAAGGCGTAGTTAGAGAGGAGTTTTACGATTTTGTCCCTCTCTCATTTTTCACCATCTACACTAAGTCCCCTGGTTAGTGTGGAACAATAATGTTTCATACTAAGCACTTAGATGGTGATAGCAACCTTCAAGAGTCTTAGTCTCTTTCTCTTCTCTGTTCTTTTCTTTTCTTTTTTTAGCAAAGATGTGTAAAGGACTAGGTCTTAGTGTTAATGACCTTAAGAATCGAGAGCAAGTTTGTATGCTAAGAGAGTTTTTTTTTTTTTTTTTAGGTACACGCGTGTGCGGGCGAGGGGATTAGAGGAAGCGGCCATGGCACCATGGGATGTGGCGCGGACGTGGCCATGGCGCCTCGAAATCTGCGCCCTCCTTTCTCTCTCTCTCTCTTTTTTTTTTTTTTTTTTTAATGCTAACCCTAGGGTTAGCGGACTCAAGAGAGGCCTTGGGCCTCTTGCCTCCTTTCTTTTGAGAGTTTTATTGGGACTAGGATTCCCATAATTATGTGTATATATATACATGTCTAGGTTAAATTTTCAATAAAGAAGAGAAAAGAGAGGCAGATTTCTCAGAGCAGTATTTCTTTTCTTCCTTCTTGGTTTACTCTCTTTAATCTATATTTGCTAATCTCATTCATCATGTCGTCAAGTGGAGCAACAACAAGGAACAACAAGGTAACCTAGGGTTTTGGTGACCTAGGGTTTCATGCGTTTTTTTTTTTAATTTTAAACGTGGGTATATATATATATATTTACACATATATATATTAGACGGGTTAGGTGGGTCAGTGGTGCCACAAGGTGTGGCGCCACGAGTTTAGTAAACACGGCCTTGGCCTTTTGGCCAAGGCTAAACCGGTGGCGTCATGAATATGGCGCCACGCATACTCGTGCACTCTCCTTTTTTTTATTATTATTATTTTTTTTTTAAATATATATATATATATATATATATATATATATATATATATATATATATTGCATGTATATTGTGTTGCATGCATATTTTAGCAAGTGCATATGCATATTACTCATGCTGTTTTAGGAAGCAGTTACTATCATGTATGCGAGAGCATGTATTGACTTACTCGGAATTGTGCGCGTGTTGCAGAGAAAGCGTAATGGTGACCAAGAGTCAGCTTCCAGCCATCATTTCGTTCGCGATACTGCTGCTAAGACTCCCAAGTGTACTGATGGCTTTTCATATGTTCCTGTTATCAGGAACCCGACCGCATTTGTCGATCGTGGAGACTTTTCTGCCTGTTTCATCCCGAGGCAAGGAGACTTCGATGATTCCTCGATGGTGGTACCGAGGGAGACTATTAGGTTTTGCCATGATGTGCTTAGTACGATTTTATGCTGAATAACAAGAAGGTACAACCAATTTAAGAACGAGCGGGTGTCCTTTATGCAGTGAAGGCAACTAGGAACTTGAAAATATACAAGGATGCCAGTGCCATCGTTACTTTCCTCCTTCGTTGGTGTAGGGCGACGAAGACTTTCGTGACGAGTTGGGGTGAGTTCACCATCTCTTTAGAAGCGCTTGCTGCTTTATACCATCTTCCAATGTTAGAAAATCTCCCAGACAGCTACTCCTCAGCTCAAAGCGCAATGATCAAGGTTTTGAACAGGAAGATCCAAGAACTGGAGATAGCCAAAGTTTACTCGAGTGAAAATTATACAGAATGGACTAATCATTGGTATGTGGGAGGCACGAGTCCCAATGGGGGCGTTCCCGAGAGCACCCTTTGTATTGCGGCGTTGCTGGTACTCTGATTGTCCAAGGACATCTTTGCTGACGCTCCTCTTGGTACCTCGAAACCCCATGTTGTCCCTTTGGCTGTTCTCCTTGCTCATGGTCGGAGCTTTCCTATCGGTAGCTTATTCCTTGGTTCTCAGTATGCTCAGTTTGATGCTTTCGTCCGGGATATGTCGGTGCCTGGCGTTAGGAGTGTTGGTACATATGCAAACCCCTCATTTGTCCAGGCGATCTTATGGGAGCACTTCGAAGCTCATAGGCCCAAAAAGGGGCCTGCTTTAGATAATACGCTGAAGGAGAGTCCTCGAATCTTGCAATGGATTACCAAGTTGCCTATCACTTCTCCGGAGCTGGGGCACTTGTTGTACGACGAGAGGAATGTCATTCTCCGCCCATGGTACGCTAACTCCTCTTCTGATATCGTACAGCCAATAACTTTCACGGAGATGCCTGGTGTTGAGCTGCAATCGGGACCCCGAGAGTTGAGTGGCCTTACCACTGGGCAAGCTATCTTCATTAACAACAGCACTCCTGGTTACATTCTCGGTTACTTTCGCGTGGAGGAGGTAGTAATGCCTTACAATGTCGATAGAGCAGCGAGAGTGATGGGATTCGACCAGGACGTGCCCAAGGGGTTGCTTCCCGTGCCTTCTGTGGCTGAATTGCGATCTTCGCTCGATGTATCACTTCATCCCGGCCGTCGTTCCCCTTTTGTTTTTCTTCATAGGACGACGAGGGTGTCTCCTGAGTATCACGATTTTTGGAACGACACTCTTGAAGTTCTTCGGGGTTTCGTTGGTCGTCAAGGGGGAGGCCAGGATACTCCCACTGTTTCCGTCCAGGTACACTAGTTCGATTATATTCCTTTCTTGGTTACTGAACGTGCTTCTCTTTACCCTTTGTTATTCCTCCGCAGGTGAGCCCTACTCCGAGTCCCCAGTCGGACAACATGGTTCCAGTTCGAGGTGCCGGGAGGGATCGACCCAGGATGAGGCTTCCCAGGTGGTACGTCTCCAGGCGGGAACGGACGAGTTTCCTGATGAGTTTCCTGATGGCTACGAGGACGCTGATATGACGTTAATGAGTCCTATGCCGAGGTTACTTTGCTCTCGTGTTAATGTTTAGACAGGTCTTCATTTTCGTGTTTTCTTCTTGCAGACCGACCGTCCAGGGGAGATAACGAGCCAATGGGGTCTTCGAACGTGGGAAACGGGGATCGAGAGATATCCGGGAATACCAATAACTCTTCGCCTCTTCGTGAGGTTTCAAGTCCTGGCGTGTTGAGTGGCTCGTGTTCGTTGTACTCCCGACTATTTCTTTCTCGTCTCTGATCTGGTAAATCTCGTCTTCACATGGTTACTAACTCCTTCTTTCTTCAGACCATGAAAGGGATTGGAGAGCTTATGCGCGAGGAGACGTTGATAACCAAGGGTGTTGATGGTCCTCAGGTGGCTTCTCCCGTTACTGCGGACGTTCCCGTGGACAAAAGTGCCGGCGAAGAAGTCGTAGAGGATGGTGATACTGAGGAGATTGAGAACTCTGACTCCGAAGATACTGTTGACTCCGAGCTAAGGGCTAAGGAGGCTAGAATGAACACACGTTATCCGACTCGAGGTGTCACGTTTCCCCTTTTGAGTAGAGTCAGATCCTACCAGGTGGCCATCGGCGGTTTTGTTGTCTCACGAGAGTATGAGGACATGTATACACGCATCTGGAAGGAGTTTGGGGACATTGCCAGGGAGGATGCGAACCGTCCCGTGGCGGAAGGATTCGTCGGAGTCCTGTTGGAGCGGATTGCCGAGATGCGGGAAAATTCTATGCGTGGGGTTGGATCAGAGACGTTGCAGGATTGGGAGGATGCTATTGCGGCTGCTGAGTCTGAGTCTTTTAATGTGACTTGGCTCCGGGAGAGGTTTGAAAAGTGGAAGCATGCTAAGGTTCAGGCTGATGCTATTACAGATGATGTTCTCGCTGCGAAGGAAAGGGAGGTCGCTGAGTTGGAGGCTAGGTTCGTAAAGGAGCTGGACGTGCTTTTTAACATGAGAGACTCTTGTGAAGAGGCTAAGGTCATTGTGTTATCTGGTCTTTTCTGAGTATCTTGGTCTTGTTTCTTGACTCATGTTTCATGAAGTTTTTTTTTTATTATCCGAAAGACAATGATAGAATGAGTTTCATGTTTTGACTACCTACAACGGTTCTATACTTCTTATAACTAGGGATTAATTGTGATATGCTTCAATCCACGTTTTCTTAATTTTTATTGTATTCTTGCATCCGTTTTCGAGCGAAACCAGCCTCTAGTACTCGTTCGGTGTAGACTTGGCGACCATGTAGGGTCCTTTGGGTCGCTCTCCTCTTCGCCGAGCGGTCTTCATCACCCATTACCCTACTTTGTAGTCTCTATCGCAGGCTAGCGAGACTCTAGGGTTGTGGAGTTTCTGGTGTAACAGTGACTTCTGGGGACGGCAGGTAGACCTGTGGTTGGTGTCTCCGTCTCCTATGTCTAATTGGCTGAATAGAATACTAAGGGTTTCGCGACCAGGGGAGAGGAGCATCCATTTTCTAAAATATTGAGTAGGGTGTGTGATCCAATCGTACTTTGTGATAAGAGCTCCGTCAGTCCCTTGCGGGGATGTAATCCTTGATTCTTCTTCGGAGTTTGGTGAGGCTCCCCCTTCCCCATGTAGGGACACCGTCGCTGTCTGGAGATCTTCTGGTCTAGTCGAGGTGTCTGGTGGGGTTGTAGTCCCGTTGAGCAGGCTCTGGTTGTTGTTGAACCAAGGGTGGCCTAGAATCATGTCGTATTCTAAATCTTGTGTGACAACATAGAGCTCAGCCTCCGTCCGTACTCCGTTCACTTCTATCTGTAGAGTTATTTGTCCATGGGTTATCACCGTCCTTCCTTCGGGGTCCTCTAACGCTGCTGGTGAAGAGGCAACATCGTGTAGTGAGCCCCCTGAAGCTTCTAGTGTTGTTGCCGAGATGACATTGATTTTCTTTCCCGGATCCAACAACGTGTTGGTGAATCCAACGTCACGTATAAATGCGGTAGTGACTATTCCCCAACCTTATCTAGCTAACAGTCCCCAGTCGTATCTTATTGAAGACTCGTTTTGTGCTGGTGGGTGTGGGTCTTCCTTTTCTCCAAATGGTAGCCGATTTCCCGACACCACGTAGTTAAGCGCTGTAAACATATCCCGACGTTGAGGCTTCGAGAAACATAAGGTTTCGCATAATTGGTGCATTAAACTCTCCACCCTTTGATTCACGGGTTCTTTGTGATCAGTGAGAGTTTGGATGTGCGGAGGCCTCTGGTGTAGTTCGTGAGAACATGCTTTAGTCTTGATAATGTGCTCTTCGAGAATACGTCTAAAACTGTAACACTGGACTGTGGCATGGCTGACCCTCCTGTGATAGTGGCAGTACCGAGGGTGTTCCATTTCTCCAGCAGTGGGAGCCCTTGATACCTCGGGCAACTCCTTGAACTTGTCTCGGACCCAGGAGTCCACCTCTACCGTCGAGATGTTGCTCAGCAGGTCGATTCCTTGTTGTTGTTGTGAGCCTTCTCCTGGCGTCGTACCTCTCGTCATTGAGATCGAGTCTCGTGTCTTGCGTTCGGCGAGGCACTCTCCTGTTTTCGTCTTCCTGTCGTTGTCATCTAAATCTCTAGACGTAGAGATTCTGCCGGCTTCAGTGAGTTTCCCACATTTCAGTAATTGAGCTCTCTCCTTCAGGGTAGGCATTATGGTGGTTGACCGTGCTGCTGCTTCCTGGAGTTCGGAGAGAGTTTGGAATTGAAGATCTTCCAAGAGAGCTCAGTAGACAGCAGTCATGGTACTGGTGCAGACTTCCACTAGTTGTGGCTCCGTTATGTCTTCCCAAAAGGTATTCCTTGAAGAAAGCGTCCATCAGTTCACTCCAGGTGCTTGTGGCTTTCGGTGGGAGGTGAGTGTACCATTGGTAAGCCTCCCCAGCGAGAGACTTCGGGAACTCGTTGAGTCTCAAGGTGTGACTGTATCCGTATTCCCTCAGAGATTCTAGGAAACGTGAGATGTGTTCCCGTGCATTATATAGTGTTTCCACTACAAATTGGATCAAGACAAGTCGAAGGGAGCAATTGATAAGAGAAAGAAAAGCCAAGGGAGGCTTCAGAGAGGGGAAAGAGGGATAGAACAGAGAGAGCTAGTGAAAGAGATAAGATTATAATTGATATTCGCTGAAGCAAACAACAACAGGGAAGGGAAGATTTATGTGAGTCCACACGTGCGACAAGCACACTCACAACAGTAATAAATTTTAACGGCTAGTAACAACAATAACTAACCAACTACTAACAAATAACTCGGTTGCCCCATAGCCAACAGATGCCCCTTAGCAGGGACATGACAATGCCCACTGCTGCTAAAGATCCTTGTCCTCAAGGATCAAATCTGGAAATTGGTCTTTCATGATTATCTTGTCCTCCCAAGTAGCATCAGAGACAAGCATTCCTTCCCAATGTACTAGCACTTGTTCAACCTCTTGTTGTTTCTTCTTAATCTTTCTCACAGCTAAGACCTTGAGTGGATTCATCTTCAACTGTCCTTCATGATCAGTCTTGGGTAACACAGTCTGAGGAAGCAATCCAGTTCCCAACTTGGCTTTTAGCTGAGAGACATGAAAGGTATTATGAATTCTGGATTCAGGGGGTAGCTCCAATTTATAAGCAACTGCTCCCACCTTCTCAATAATTTGATAAGGCCCATAAAAACTTGGCAGCAAGTTTCAGGTTCTTCCTCAACTGCACTGAAATCTGTCTGTATGGTTGGATCCTGAGATAAACCCAATCACCAACTTCAAACTGCCTCTCAGTTCTTCTTTTATCAGCTTGTTGCTTCATTTTGTGATGAGAACTCTCTAACATTTCTTTAAGAAGTTTATCTATTGCTTTTCTTTGTTGCAGGAACTCTTCAGCTACAGCATTAACACCTACTTGAGATAATAGGATTCCAAACTGTGGTAGTGCAAAACCATACAGTGCTTCAAAGGGTGTGAGCTTCAAGCTAGTGTGGAAGGAAGTATTATACCACCATTCAGATAAAGATAACCATGATACCCACTTAGCTGGCTTAGAGCTAGTCATACATCTCAAGTAATTCTCTAAGCATGCATTCACCCTCTCAGTCTGTCCATCTGTTTGTGGATGATATGTTGTGCTCATATGTAAATTAGTGCCCAATTTGGAAAATAAGGCTTGCCAAAAGTTGCTCAGGAAAATGGCATCCCTGTCAGATACAATGGTTTTGGGAAGGCCATGCAACTTAAAAATGGAGTCCAGAAATACCTTAGCCACTGAAGCTGCAGTGAATGGATGACTGAGGGCTAGGAAGTGGTTGTATTTAGTGAACCTATCCACCACCACCAATATCACATCTCTGCCCTCAGACTTAGGTAAACCAGTAATGAACTCCATACTGATATGCTCCCAAGCCTGTTCTGGAATGGGTAGGGGTTGGAGTAAACCAGCTGGTAAAGTATTAACCCCTTTGTTTTGTTGACAGGTGTCACATTCTTGTACATAAGCTAGTATTTGCTTCTTCATTCCCTTCCAGTAAAAGTACAACTTAGCTTTCTGGTAGCTAGCTTGAGAGCCAGAGTGCCCACCAATTGCTGAAGTGTGTATGGCTGCCATAATCATTTCTCTGCAATTACCCTTCTCTATAATATAGATTCTGTTTCTAAACCTCAGAAGCCCATACTGGTATGTGTAGTCCTCCACTCCACTAGGATGTAGCAATAGTTTAGGAATATTCCTGTGCTAGAGAGTCTTCCTCATAGCTGTCCACAACTTCTGCTACCCATGCTGGTTGCACTTGAGAAAGTGACATAACTGAGGGCCCTTCATTTTTTCTTGACAGAGCATCAGCAACTCTATTGTCAGAGCCTTTCTTGTATCTGATTTCATAATTGTATCCCAACAACTTGGAGAGCCATTTTTGCTGTAGATTGGTGTGAAGTCTCTGCTCCATGAAGTATATGATACTCTGGTGATCTGTGTAAATGATGAACTTATTACCCATCAGATAAGTTCTCCATTTGGTTACAGCCATGACTACTGCCATCATTTCCTTCTCATAAGTTGACCTTGCCAAAAACTTAACTCCCATGCTCTTGCTAAAGTAAGCAATTGGCATCTTGTTCTGCATAAGCACAACTCTCACTCCTTGGTCACAAGCATCAGTAGCTACCTCAAAGGGCTTAGGAAAGTCAGGTAGTATCAGCACTGGTGTAGTAGTTACAGCAGTTTTGAGCTGTTCAAAGGCCTCTTGTGTTGTTTCACTCCAATGAGAGTTGTTCTTCTTCAATAAATCAGTCAATGGTCTGCAAATAAGCCCATAGTTTCTGACAAACTTCCTATAATAACCTGTCAACCCAAGGAATCCCCTCAAATCTCTCATATTAGAAGGTACTGGCCAATTCTTCATACATTCAATCTTCTCAGGATCTGCAGCAACTCCCTCTCCAGAGATAATGTGGCATAAATACTCAATTTGTGGTTGACCAAAAGAGCACTTTTGAGATTAGCGTACAACTGATTCTCTTGTAGAATTTGCAGAGTAGTGGCCAAGTGCTGTAAATGTGTCTCCATATCTGAGCTATACACCAGAATGTCATCAAAGAATACCAAAATGAATTTCCTAAGGAAAGGCTTGAAGACATCATTCATAAGTGCTTGAAAGCTGGTTGGTGCATTAGTGAGTCCAAATGGTATAACTACAAACTCGTAATGCCCTTCATGTGTTTTGAAATGCTGTCTTTGGAGTGTCAGGAGGATGTACTCTAATTTGGTGATAACCAGCTCTGAGATCCAGTTTTGAGAACACCTTAGCTCCATTAAGTTCATCTAAAAGCTCCTCAATAAATGGTATAGGGTATTTATTCTTGATAGTGACTTCATTAAGCTTTCTGTAATCCACACAGAATCTCCAACTCCCATCCTTCTTTTTGACTAGCAGAATTGGGAAAGAAAATGGGCTGTGGCTTGGCTTAATAATTCCTGTCTCCATCATCTCATGCACCAACTTCTCAACTACCTCTTTCTGTACATAAGAAATCCTATAAGGCCTCTGATTGGGTGGAGTAACTAAAGGTTGTAAAGGAATATGGTGATCATGTGTTCTGAAGGGAGGAAGGGATGTGCGATCACTGAACACTGATTTAAACTCACTCAACAAGGGTGTAATAGCTTCAGGTGATTGAGAGTGGTTACTGACAGCACTAATAGAAAATAACTGCCCTATGATCCCATGTGTATTCTTCTTCAAGTATCTCTCACAAGCCTCACCAGACATCATAGAGATCCTTGCTGCTTCCTTCATGCCTTGCAGTTTAATCCTCTTACCAGCCATCATGAAAGATAGGATGAGCTTTTTGAAGTCAAACTTGACTGAACTGATCTCCTTCATCCAATCTACACCCAACACCATGTCACACCCCCCAAGATCTAGAATTCTTACGTCAAAGGTGAATCGATGCCCTTGCATACTCCACTGGAACTTTGGACATTTGGCATCACTGTACAATTTATTTTCATCAGCTACAGCCACTGCAAATTGTTTTGTAGGTTCCACTAAACAGCTGATCCTTCTGGCTATGCTTGGGTCCAAAAAATTGTGTGTAATGCCACTCTCCACTAGTATAATAAATGTCTTACCTCCCTTAATCACTCCTTCAATCTTGGTTGTATTGTGGGAGATGTTTCCGGAGAGGGCATGCACTAAAATCTCTACTTCTTCCTCTATTTCTTGAATTAATAGTGTATTGTCTGTTGTTTCTTCTTCAGATTCTGTCTCCCCTTCTTCATCTGCCATCAACATGAACAACTGTTGTTTAATGCACTTATGACCAGCCTTGAAAACTTCATCACAGTTGTAGCATAACCCTTTCTCCTTTCTGGCCTTCATTTCAGCATAGGACAGCTTCTTAATAGGCAGCCTTGGACTTGTGGTAGCACTCCCTTTTGGTGAAGGAGAGCTGGATTTTGGAGAAGTCACAATAGCTCTGCTGTTGTAAGGAATTTATAGTTGTGGGGGCTTGAAGGTAGCTCTGTTCTTCTTTGCTACATTCTCCCACAATGCCTCTTGCATTCTAGCCAAATAAATAGCTTTTTTAAGGCTAGAAGGACTGAACATCTGTACTGCCATTCTTAACTCCTCCTTAAGCCCACTAATGAAGCTTGAAGTAAAATATTCTTCAGTTAAGTGTTTATTCTTGGCCATCATTAAGGCTTTAAGCTCTTCAAATAGCTCCTGGTACTCAATGACTGTATTCTTCTGACTCAACTTGTTAAATTCTCATACTACATCATCATGTCCTATCTCTTGAAATCTTGCACATATGTCACCAACAAAATCAGGCCACTCTATAAGATCTTTACACTCTTGATAATCCTGGAACCAAACATCAGCCTTACCTTCCAAATACATAGAAGCCATATTGACCTTTTCAAACTCATCCATATGGTGCAGGGTGAAATACTTCTTACATTTCCTAATCCATGACCTAGGATTACTACCATCAAATCTAGGAAAATCTACTTTAGGCTTATGAGGATTGGAAAACAAGTGAGAGTTTGAATTATTACTACCTCCAGTGCTTGAATCATTAGGTCCTGAACCCAAAATACCAAATCCAGAAGGTGTGTTCTGTAGTATTCCGGTATCTTTACCAATTTTGCTAATATTATCTTCAATAGAATGCACCTTCAGCTGCAAGGAGTCTTCTAAACCCTTCTTTACTACTTTCATCTGTTCATCAATCTTTTCACTCAAGACTAAAGACAAACTAACCACAGTCTTCTTCGTAGCTTCATCTTGCTTCTCAGTTATAGTTTCCGCTATGGTAGTCTCTACTGAAGTCATCTTTGTCGACAATTCCTCATAATTCTTTATTAGGTTCAAAACCTTCTTACTGATTTCGTCGACTTCCTTTTGGGTCACCATTTTGCAATCGGTCACAGGGATCGATTGCTCTGATACCATTTGTAGTGTTTCCACTACAAATTGGATCGAGACAAGTCGAAGGGAGCAATTGATAAGAGAAAGAAAATCCAAGGGAGGCTTCAGAGAGGGGAAAGAGGGATAGAACAGAGAGAGTTAGTGAAAGAGATAAGATTATAATTGATATTCGCTGAAGCAAACAACAACAGAGAAGGGAAGATTTATGTGAGTCCACACGTGCGACAAGCACACTCACAACAGTAATAAGTTTTAACGGCTAGTAACAACAATAACTAACCAACTACTAACAAATAACTCGGTTGCCCCATAGCCAATAGATGCCCCTTAGCAGGGACATGACACATTACCGGTTCCATCATATCTTGGGAAGGAGAGAGTTGTGTGGCTTTGAGGAGTCTCCCGGATTGGTTGAGTGCAGGCTTTGTGGTGTGGAACCGCATTTGATTCGCCTCTCATTCGTGCGGTGATTCTTTCCGCTGCTGGGACATCAAGGATATTTGGTCGTTTCTCTACGAGGGACCTGAGGCAAGCTGCAATCTCCATTAAGACAGTCGTGGTATTCACTTATTGGCTAGCGAGGATATCTTGTTGCCGGGCTATTTCTTCTATGGTCAGAGGCGTTGGTGAGTTTTCGCCTCCTCTGTCGTTGGTATCGATTAGGTGATTGTTATTGGAGTCTGTCTCCCTTGTAGGGTTTGAGGTGTTGAGATGAGGATGTGGTTTCTTAGATCCTATCCCTAGTTCAGACATTCTAAAGGTGACCTTCTGAAACCGAGAGATTGATCTCCCACTGTGGTCGCCAACTGTTTTTACCTGGAAAAACAATGCACCGTCTCTGGGTACTTTCGTAGTGCTCAAGATCAAAGTCGAACAAGACGAGCCTAAACCAAGTCAATGGCCGTTCACGTCTTGCTTCGGTCACAGAGAGGATACAGGTTGATCTAGGGAGGGAAACAACGAAGAAACTTGAGATCAGGTTGAGAATGTGTTTTGGGTGTAAGAGTTCAGGATCTCCGTCGTGAAGGTGACTGGAAATCTCCAAGGCTAAAAGTGTGTTGAATTACTCAGGTGTTTGCTACGAGGCTTTGGTGTATTCAAGTGTTCTGAATAATCTGAATGTTCTGAATGTTCTGCCTTGGAAGATAGAGGAAGCCTCTATTTATAGTGTTGAACTCACCCCGATCTCTCGACAGAGAAGGTGTAAGTCGTGGAAGAGTAGGGGAGTGGAGGACATGAGTTGTTCTCGGTAACTGCTAGGATCGTGTAGATCATGTCCACTCAGCGCCACTTTCTCGTAACTGTCCATCATCTCTATCAGTTTCTTTCAACTGACGTAGACCGCCAGACCAATACCCCTAAAGTTATCCCCCTGTTTGATGTTTTGATATCTCGAGTGATGCGCAGGTATTGCGTAGTTGTGTTGAGTTTGAGTAGTGTCGTGTGACTATGATGTCGTGGCCAGCATGAGTGTGGCGCTTTTGAGACGTGTCTAGTGGGAGTATAGGAATGGTTTTGGCCGTTGGCCAAGGCCAGGAATTCATAGCGCCATGGATATGGCGCCTGCGTAGCACCTTGGCCTCGGGCCAAGGTTAAGTTTTCATGGCGCCATAGCCTAAGGGGATACGGCCTTGGCCTTTGGACAAGGACAATTTCTATAGCGCTGCAAGTTTTTTTATGGCGCCATGACTCATGGCGCCACGGCCTTGGCCTTTGGCCAAGGCCAACTTTGTTGCAGCTGGTGCATTCTGGCTACGCTGCTTTGGTTATGGTGCACGTGCTTGCGCTACAGTGTACTTGAAGTCATGGCGTGCTTATCCATGGTATGTTAGACCATCCTGAGATTAGAGTGTGGTCTGCTTAAGCCTGTTTAGGCTGTTGTATGCTTCTCAGAGAGCTCTGGACAGGCCTACAACTTCGGTGTTCCTGAGGTTTTCATTGAGACTCGAACGTTGAGTCATATTTTGAGAGGAAATCCATGAGGATGTGCTCTCTTAACTCTTCACCATGTACCATTGAGCAATCTTGTTCAGATATCGAGGAACTCTTGGCTAATTTTAATTCCAAGTGGGGTGATGTCATTCAATCTTCAAATCTACTGCCATGGTGTGTGGGTCCTCGTTGCCTTAGAAGTTCGGGAATCCCTTCGTTGTTGCCTGATAGTGATGATGTATGAGTAGAAAATCTGCATAGGTACATGACGTTCCATGGCCCTCAGATCTCACTCACACACACAATCATTCAAACACGATTCAAGGTACATAGACCTCAAGAACAATACCGAAGATATGTAAAAGACAATAATCTGAAGACTAAACATATAAAGATTTGTATTTATTTCAGTGTTGCAACTACATGGATTATGATCCTAAGGAGCTAGAGGAGATACAGACCTAATCCCTCTCTTGCCGCTTAGGTTACACCCAAAAGATTCCAACCCTTACAATGCTTTCCAAGCTCGCTTTATATAGGCCGAGCTTGGGTGGTTTACAGCTAATAAGACAAGGGACTCAATCGTGGTGGTGTCAGTCCTTGTCGAGTAAGGCGGTTCCTTCGGTAGCACTCCAAAGATGGCCCTGGGGCTTCGGTCCTTTGGGGCGGAGTCCGAATCCCTTTCTTCCGATTCTTCTCTCGGTATCCTCGGCCTCACCGATACTTCTTCTGGCGCGATCATGCTTCTTAGATCTCTAACACGTGTCCCGAGGGGTTTTACCCTCCACAATTTGCCTCTTTCCTTTCCTTGTATCGATGATGCGAGGAGAGGAATTTCCCTTTCTAGCCACCTCTTCCTTACCAGGTATCCCCACTACTTGCCAGGTGCGAGTTTTTCGACACGTTCCTCCTATACTCGAGGATTTCGCGGCTTTTCACCTTCTGACCGGTAACACTGGTTCCTCTTTCACTATTTAAGTTTTGGTTCTCCCTCTAAAAATACCTTAGCCCCTTCGTATCCATCTTCCTTGGCGCCGACGTTTTTTTTCCTTGAAACCTCTCAATTTGCAACTTTGTATCAGGCGTTCTACCCGTGTTTTCCTTCACGACCCATTGTTTTACTCCTCTTATTGTTTCATAGAGTTGATTCCTTTTGAACTTTCCCCATCTTCCTGCCCTCCGATTCATATTGCCTCTGCAACTTCCGGTCGCCGGCGGTATCGCTTTTCGTTTTCTGTCTTCTCTTTCTATGTCGTCTTCTTCTAAGGTTGACGCCCTTATTCTAAAGATGAAAGGTATGGACTTCAAAGAAGAGGGTTTTCAGATTGAAGCCATTAGCTCTTCCAGATTGACGCCAGAGCTGGTCAAGGAGTATCAATGTGGTGAGAACAGACTCTTGGTGACATTCCATCAAATGTCTGCAGGGTTACTTCCTCCTCTTTACAAGCCTTCAAATCCTTTGTTTCTTCGCATTCTTTGCTCTCTCCCTAAACCTCGAGGGGTGATGCAGCTTACTTGCAGCTCCATTTACCTCATCATCAATGGGTTCTTCGCTCCGAAGATAATTTCCCAGCCGGATCTATGGCTAAGTTTTATTTTACTGCTGACAATTTCTTTAAACATTACGAACCCTTTTTAACCCTAGACAACGAATTTGCTCCTTGGGGGGTCAGCTTTCGGTCTGTGGAAGGTAGCGAAAATATCATCCCTGGGTCCCTGGATTACTCCATGGACGAAGACTGGTGCTCGGAGCCTAAACTCCTTGCAGGTCCCGTACTCCGAGGTTGGAAGGACTCTGGCCGATTCTTCCCTCGGACCGAGTTTGATGCAGGGCATGAGTTTCAGACTCATCATTTGTTCTCTATTCATTTTTCTGACGAGGATAAAGGGTTATCCCGCTCATCTTCGGGAAAGGGTAAGGGTATCTTCATGGAGCCTTCGGGCAGCTTAAAGCGTTCCCGAACAGATGAGGAGACTATGCAGCAGGTAACAAATACTTTCCTATGTTCTTTTCTGGAGTATTCATACTTGCCTTTAATTGTTTCCTGAGAAAGACGGTTCCTTATCTGCAGGGGGAGTCTTTAGGTGCCCTAAACCCCAGCCATGATCTGATGGATTTTGAGTATGGGGGAAATTCGGAAGTTCCGCAACCGCTAAAAAATTATGTTTTTCAAAAGATTCTTAGGGGAGTTCATCCTAGACGCCGTCGAGCTGCTACGAGACCCCTGAAGGAATCTACGAATGATGTTAAGAAGGTATCAGCACCGAAAGCAACTGAAACGGTTATCGAAGAAGTGGGTGCCGTGAATCCTTCCGTTAGTTTGCATGTTGCCACCATCGGTGCCTCTGCCTCAGCTATAATAGGTCCTACAGTTGCTGACACTGGTGCTGCTTCGGACGTTGTTCTTACAGGTTCTTCTATGCCGAGTGCTACCATCGGTGCCTCAGCGATGCTAATTTCCACAAGTGCTATTGCCGAACCTTCTGTTCCTTCATCGAAAAGAATTGTCACTCCAGTGGACCTTCTTGTTCCCCGAAGGGATGGTTCATTTGTTGAGATGGATTCTTCCAAAGAACTTGTTGTCAGCTTTTCGCAAAGTTCAAAGTTTCCGCCTGCTCCGAGTTACGCTAGTAAATATAGGCAATCATATACTGCGAAGAGGTTTAAGAAGTCCTTTTTGAAAACCATAACCCCAGTGATTTTACTGTTGAAGTTTCGACTCGCTTTGAAGCCTATGCCACGAATCCCTTGGGGCGTCCTTTAGATCCTGATTTCTGCAGGAAGTTAGGTGATATCTTTGGAGGCGACTGTCCCAGGGCCAATTATGATCTTTGCCATCCACCCTTGTACTATGAGGAGAGCTTGGCTATACTCCAAGCGGTGAGTTGTGTTGTCATGGTCTTTGCCCGTACGCTGATGCTGCCGGGGCTTCGTGTTAACTTTGTATCTACAATATTTTTCAGGGTGACTATCATTCCTCTGGCCTTTTGGCTCATAACTTCGATCAAGCTGGCGAGGCTGAATATTGTGAAAGAGAGTTTTACCGGATGCAAGAGGAGCTGGCTCGAGAGAAAGTTCGCAGTACTGTTGCGAAAAAGCATTCGATATGTAAGTCTTTTTATTTTTTAGTCATTTATGTACATATCTGTTTTTGCAGCGTTGTGCTAAGAACGGATTTGCTGCCTTCTTTTAAAAAGGCGAGTTGGAAGAGAGCGAGAGAAAACTTCAAGAGGCCAGATTGGCTATTGACCGACTTCGGGAGGGTCGACAAGCGCCTCATATTGCCTCGAGTAGCGGGAGTTACCGAAGTGATAGTGATAGGTTTTTGGAAGAAAGGAACAAAGCTTTAGAAGATGTGGATTATTATAGGACGAAAAGACAAGAAGCCGAAGGTCTTTTTGTTAAGGAGAGAAAAAGAGGGGACCAAGCCGAGCGCCTTCTCGAGGAGGCGAAAGATAAGAATGCAGCTCTGGCCCGAGAGAATCATTTTTTCCAACTGGATGTGGATCGTTTGACACGAGAGCGAGATGAAGCTCGCTCGAAGAGGTCGGTCAGTGCTTCTGGGAGGGTTTTGATTGAAAGGTTAGAGGAGAACATCAAAATTTTGAAGGTTCAGCTGGCTACGCTGAAGAATGTCAACAATGATTTGGTTACGAAAAATGATCTTCTGGGAAAGAGTTGTAGTGATATATGTCTGGAACTTGCTGTAGCTAATAAGTCGAAAGACTATTCTGCTCGTCTCATTTATGAGTACCGAATAGAACTAGCTAAAAGTGGGGACATTACTTCCGAAGATGTTAGGAAGAATTCCTCTGTGCCTCGTTTCACTAATCAACACGAGGTTTCTGAATATATGATATTTAAAGAGAGTAGGGAGCTAACCCATCTTTTCTTGTTTTCTGCTTCTTTCGTATCCCTGAGTGAGTTTTATCGTCCTTTCATTCTTATTTTTTGTTTTTATGTTTTCTAGGTATCGAAGTCAATTTGAAGAAACAAGTTGCTGATGCCGTGGCGGCAAGGGACGATGCCTCAAATCAGCTGGTGAATGAGTCCGAACGGAAGTTGGAGGCTGAAGACAAGGTTAAACAACTGACCCGAGAATTATCCAACGAACGTCAGCGTCGCTCCGCCGATGCGAACAGATTTTCTCGAGAACTTGAACTTGAACGCAAGCGTCGCTCGGAAGAGGTGGCGGATTGCGCTGAGCGGCTATCCAAAGAACGAGAATTTCGCCTTGAATGTCAGGCGAGTGTGAAGAGCATGGTGACCGGTTTTGCCCTCGTGCATCATCAGCTAAGACATGGTCAAGCTGTCGAAGAACTTCTTTCCCGATCTGCTCTAACTACTGCCTTTGCTACCAGTATGGCCTGTCGAAAGCATGGTCGTTCTCTTTTTAGGACCATTGGCATTGAGCCTCCTACCTATGGCCCTATTGGTGCGCGAGACTCGAATGCCATTCTTCCTAGTGATAAGTACTTACTCCCTCAGGAGGTATATGTAACCTTAGCTAGGAATGAGCTTCGTAGGAGAGGCTTGCTAGAAAAGTTTTTGAATGGTCCGGGTGATGATGACGATGATGATGATGATGATAATGATGATTCCAAAGGCGGAAACTCAGGAGTCCTGGCGGTGATGCCGAGGAGGACACCGAGGGTGTCCATGATTATCCGGGTGGATCCGAGCATGGTCCCGAGGAAGATCCTGGAGATGGTACTGTTGATTCAAAAAATGATCTTGTGCATGGCGCTGGGGGGAAGAATGTCAATATGGCGGATAATGTTTCCCAAAGTCATGAAGGTTCCACTAAGGAATGTGCTGGCCAAATTCCAGGTACTGTCTTTGACAAGGAGGGCCATTACTTATTTCAAGAGTCCGCTTTGGAGTATAGCGAAGGGGAAAGCGAGGAAGAAATTGAGGAAGAAGCTGATGTGCGTACTGGCCGAGCCCCAGGTACTATTTTTGATAAAGAGAATCATTATTTGTTTCAAGAACCTGCTCGGGAATACAGTGATGAGGAAAGTGAGGAGAAATCTGTGACTGATATGGAAATTACCCCTTCGAGGTCAGACCACTCTCAACTTCGGACACAAGATGGTAATATCCAAGTTGACAAGGGTCTTATGAAGGAAATGGAGATTTTTGATGCTGCCTCCCTTTGTGCCTAACGAAGGCTTTCCAAATGTTTTAGCTAGTAATTTTGCTCTGCCCTTTTTCGGCTGTGTCCGAATCATTTGTTTATACACACACTTTTTGTTGTCGCTTTCCTTGTCCTGCACTGATTATATATATATGAAGGATTCATTTTCTTATTTTTCTATTTAATGCCCCTCCTCAAGGCTGCTTTTTATTTGGAGGAGGTCCCTTGGCTGCTTAACTCACTTGTCATTTTCCGTAAATGCAAGCTAATTTGCTGCCTCGGGGTTCCATCTTCCTCTATAGGTAGATGTTAATCCCATTTATCGTCCCCTCGACGCCCGAGAACGTTAGGTCCTCGTGGTCGTTTGGTAGTGGGCACAAATGTATCATCAGCTTATGTAGCCTTGATTCAAAGCGCCCACCGCTAACGGGGTGTCTTGTGGGTAGAGGACTGTGCCATATAGCTCGTAGGGCCCTTACGATTTATATGGTCATCAGCTATGTGCCTGCTATTCGAGGTCTTTTTGTTTTTTGGCGTTTTTTGCCTCGGCGTTACAGCCCTTTTATTGTTGGCGTTTTTTGCCTTTGGCGTTACAGCCTTTTTATTGTTGGCGTTTTTTGCCTTTGGCGTTACAGCCTTTTTATTTTGCGACGAGGCACTAGGGGAGATGGCGTCATGGCCAGTTTGTTCGTGGCGTTAAAGCCTTTGCCGGTATGCCTAGCCAGGTGGGATTTCTTACCCGCCCTGGCAGGATCTGGAGTTTGATTTCGGAAGAAGTTGCATCAAAGGTGCGATTTTTATTTATTCAATCTTTCTACGAGTGCTGTTTACATTAAAAGTTGCTTTTTTAGACGAGGTGTTCATGTGCTTCCCCTCCACTGGGGTTTTCAACTTCTGACCTTCGAGGTTAACCAGGCTATACGTGTCGTTCCCCAGTTGTTTTTCTATGACGAATGGCCCCGCCCAAAAAGGTTCTTGTTGAATGTTCCTTCCTTCGCTAGGCTCGCTCAATTGTTCATTCGGAGTCTGGAGGCAGCCTGCTGCTACGAGGAACTATTCTCTATTGTCGAGACGTTGGTCATTTTTGTTGTTGTCTTGCTTGATGCTTGCCATTCCTGCTTCCGTTTCAGCTATGAATTTCTCTATGCTTTCATCTGTTATCCTGGGTTGCTTAGCTTGCCCCGAGAACTCCTTGCTACGTTTTTTGGCCTGAATGTCTATTTCATTGCAGTTAATTAGTAATTTAATTGAATTTTTGAGAAAAATTACAAAAAAACAGGCAGCTATATACAGACACCCTCTAACAGCCTAAAAGGTGCCTATTAGCTTGTAGACTAGTAATGTAACAATTGATTCTACTATCTACCTAGGCAGACTAGAAATTTACAGTTGAGTTCTACTATCTGCCGAAAAAACCTAGAACTAGACATATACTCATAGAATGAGTTCATAAAAGAATAAAAATACATGATGTTATAGTTTTCCGGCTAAATCAAAACCCTTTTTAGTTGGCTTTAATCTCTCCGAACGTCTAGTTGTAACAGTGGGCTGAGAAGTAGTAGACCGTTTAGCCTTTGCTCCCTCTGGTTTAGCCCCATCATGTAGAATTTGCGGACCCGTACCCTGGATTGGTGGATCCCCATCAAAAATAGTCGGTTTAGGTTGCCCTGGAACCATTTTCTCAACTGGTTCCGCTAAATTTGGCCCAGAAGAACTAGACCCATCCTGTTCCGCGCCCAATTCCGAATCCATACCCGGATTCCGACCCGAATCCGAATCCGCCTGAAACCCGGAACCTGTCGTCGACTGCCCGTGAAACAGAATCCTGAAATTGTTAGTTTCTGATTCTGTACTGCTGTAGGACTTGGCAAGCACAGGAGAATCACCTCCAGATTGATTACCAAGCCCCTTACCATCGTCTGAACTTCGAGCAGCAGTTCTGGTTGTTAATGGTGGACTCTCCTGGTGATCATGATGATCATGATGATCATGATGATCATGATCAGAAACATCATCTTCAACTGAAACTCGATCCAGGAAAGCCTCATACTCTGCAAATGCATCCTCAGTACTTAGATATGTATGTTTAGGTCTCTGAAAATCATCTGAGAAGCCATGTTTACGGGCTAAATTTTCCAGGAGGGAATTATCGATAGCCCGTTGGATATCTGCTAGTTCTTGCTGTGATGGATTAGCAGCAGCAGAATCAATAGCTGTAGGTTGTTTTCTTCTCGTATCTTCCATCACCTTGCCTGTTGCAACCCACGCCTTCACTTTAGGAGCATTCTTAGCTTTTTTCTTTTTTTTCTTCTTTGATGCTCTTTGTTTTGGAACAGAGGACCTCTGATTGGGTTTAGCCAAAACAGGGCAGCTCTGTTTCTTCTCTGTTTCGCCTTCAGAATTATTCTTCAGGTCTATACAGAGTTCAATGTCGTGACCAACTATGCTGCAATGTTTGCAGTACTTAGGAGGTCTAGGTATCACGATTTTCTGCCAGAATTCGAGTTGATCAGCCTTCACGAAAACCCTTGATGGAATATCCTTCGAGAAATCGATATCAACCAATACTGTGGCTGGATATCGAAAATCATAGTTGACAGTAGACCTAGCAACCCCGATAGGAGTTCCCAAGACTTTACCCAACGTCAGTAACATCTTCTCTGTCCAAAACGGAAGTTTTAGGTCCGGGAATTGCACCCAGACTGCAGCATTCGTTGCTTTAACCCTGTTAGGGTCAAAATCATCATCCCATTCAAGAACTTCAAGGTACTGATTACCCTGTTGAATCTTCCATGGTCCATCAGACTTAACATGCCTTTTGTGTTCTTCACAATCGAGCTTGATAATAAAGAACCCATTCGTCATAGCATAGAGTTGTACTCGATTCTCATCGAAACTCCATAGTTCTGCAAGTGATTTCTTCACTTCCAGGAACTGTAATCCTCTAAAATCTAGCCTTCCAATAAGGCTATGCTTCCAAAACCCTCTGCCTTCCTCATAGAGGTCTGTAACCTCAAGGTACTTCGCCCCTGTTGTTACAGTTAAAGATTCAGGTAAGGATTCGATGTTGATTTTGATGGTGGTTGGTTTCTCGCGATCCTGGCCACCTCCAACCATGTCTTATTCATCCCTTCACCTCCTGGTTTAGGGTTAGAAGGCTCTAATCGTACTTCCCCTGCCATTCTTGATCATCCAAGATGATCAAGGCGGAAGAGAAGATCAGCTGCGTGAGGTTTTTTGAGAAAAAACCCTAGAAAAAACTTTCTGGTTTGCTCCGGTTTTTTCTCTCTCCCTGGTTCTCAAAAAAAATGTGTCTATTTCATTGCAGGCACGAGCTTCGGAAGGGTCGCCTGGTATCTCTGCGATCCCTCACGGAGTTGGAAACCTGATCTTCTGATGCAAGGTTGAGGCTACTCCCATAATGCCATGCAACCAGGGCCTGCCCACGATAGCGTTATAGGGAGAGTCTATGTCAACTACGCAGAATAAAGTTGGCTGCTTTTGTCTGCCAACATGAATTGTTATCATCATCTCCCCCCGAGGTGTCGATGGTTTTCCATTAAATCCGAATATATTATACGATGAGGCCACCAAAGCAGCTTTCTTTCCCTTCATCTTATCATATGTTTGTCCGAAAAGAATATCAACGGAACTCCCAGGGTCCACGAGTATTTTGGGCATCGCTACCTTTCCCATTTGGAGGGTGATGACTAAAGGGTCGTTGTGTGATCTTCCCTCGTTGGGGATGTCTGCTGCAGAAAAGAATACAGGTTGCTTTTGTCATTCTTCTAGATGATTCTTCGTGACTACGTTTAGTATTTCCTCTCCCTCGAAATCCCTCTTATGGATTCGGTCCGTTTGGATACCCTCGAGGCCCTTTGTGTGAACGATGGAATTACAGGTGCTGAATCTCGGAATGTCTCTATCGATGGTTATCACATAAGCTTCATGCTTCGGCTCCTCCTTCGGCTGTGGCTGATTTGGAGGGGGCTTTGGCAGCTCTAGGAGGTGTTTGAATTGTTCCCTGGCTATGAAGAAATAAATTTGGTCTTGTGTCGTAACGCAATCTTCTGTCGTATGCCCATAAAATTTATGGAACTGACAGTAGTCCCTTGAATTCTTTGTGTGTTTTGGTTGATTACCCCTGCTTCTGGGATATCTTATTTCACTGGCGAATTCGGACTGCTCGATAGTCCGAAGAGCATCCTCGATGGGTACGCAAAGCTTGGGAAGTTTTCTATCGTGAAAGGCAGGGAATCCTGGCTTTGTTGTCCCAAATTTTCTGTTTCCCTGTCCTTGCTGGCTGCTATTTCCTTCATATTCTCCTCGAGAGCTGTCTGCTATCATTGTATTTTCGATTGTCGTGGTACTTGCCATCTCCGAATTTGCCTTCGTTTCCATAGCGACCATTATCCTCTTGTCTTCCTCGCTTCGACGGATCCCCCGATTGAGTATTCATTGTTTGACCTCGTTCTTCGAGTGATAAATTGTTTATTGAGTGAACCTGTTTTAGGATGGTTTTCTTCCCCATGGTTGCTTGTTCTTTGATCTCTTCCAAGTTGATTCGTTCCTTCTGGTATTTTCGGAGATCTTGTAGCGTCTCTAGGTTCTTGGAGAAGAGCCTGTCATATAGAGGATGGTTTTTATCAAGAGCGTTGAGGAATGCTCGTACTTTGTCCTTTTCTGTAGCTCTGTTCCCCACCTCCACGCACTGTTCAGTCCATCTGTTTGTCAGACTCTTGGTGGACTCTCCTGGTCGTACTCGAATGCTGAATAACTTTTCCACCCCTGGCTTGGAGGAGTTGTTGTATAGGAAGTGTAGTATAAAGACTTTGGACAACTCCTCGAAGGAAGAGATCGAGCTGGCCGGGAGGTTGTCATACCAAGCGAGGGCTTCTCCTTTCAAGCTAGAAGGGAAATATTTACAGAGCACTTCATCTCTATCAGCATAAGCCAGAAAGACTCGGAGATACATTTTAATATGCACGGTCGGGTCTCCCGAGCCATCGAAGATTGATGTGAAGGTGGGCATATTGCATTTTATAGGAATAGACAATGAGAGAATTTATGGACTTAGGGGTGAGCGATTGACATCATTCATTGCTTGCGTGAGTTTAATCCTGTCGCTCGATTGGATTCTGTTATCGAAAATTTCTGCTCGGAGTGTCTTGATCTGGTCCAACATTGCTTGCTGCAGGGCCCTAGCTTCGGCGTCCTTCTTCGTTTGCTTATCTTCGCTGAATATCTGTATGCTTTCCTTCGGATATACTCCTGGTTCGGTTCTTTTGCTTGATACTGTGATCCCGTGGCCTTTGTTGACGCCCTTGGTCTTGACGTATGTTTTGGATACAGAGTGTTCCTTCAGTTGAGATACATTGTTTGGGCGAGAGTGTCCTTCGCTGCATCCTTTATAGTTGGATGCCGACTTTTCTGCCACCTTTTTATTTGCTTCGGCTAGCTGCTTTTTTAGCTTCTTGATCTTTTTGTTTTTCAGGATTAACTTTTTGAATTGTGCAGCTCTTGCTGTATTTTTTTCGGTTGGTTGGTGTTCAGGCATGTCGTTGTCAGGGACAGCCGCTTCGTTTTCCTCTTCGTCGTTTTCTCCATTTTCTTCTTGTATTTGCTGTTGAGGTGGCTCGTCGGCCTCTGGGAATCCTTCTCCCTCTGGGCCTAAGTCCTCTACGTGCACTTCGTCCTCGTTTACTTGTTCTCTGTGTTGGACTGTGCTTGCCGCCACCTCGGGTGATAACCCTTTACTCGTTGAAAATCTGGTGTAATGATGCCTCGAGGAACCGGTCCCTTGCCTCGATGATCCTACTCGCTGCTTCGGAGCCTGGTCAGATTTCGATGCCATTCTGGTTGTAACCTGTCAGAAGACAAAAAACCCGTGAGGTCCAAGGTGGCTACTGCAGTGTACTATGTCGGCCATATAGGTCTGTACGTTGCAACGGGTTTTTTATCGTGCGAGTTTTTAGCGCAGGTCATATTTAGATATAATCCTAAATATATTTTTTTGTCTTTTAGCCAAAACCATCTTTCCCAATGATTCCTACATAAGAATTTATTTCCAAATGTAGCAGGTACTTTGAAAACCCTAAAAATAGGTCTAAAAGATTTTTCCCATAATCGTTTTCTTATAGCTAACCTCAATTTTAAGGCATATATGATGAAAATCAATTACCATTTTTGAAATCGGTTTCTTCATGCCAAGGTTTGAAACCCTTAGTTGATGACCTTACCATCTGATGATTTGCTCATAAAACCCTTAAACATGCTAAAGTCTTGAAGGATCTTTTAGATGCTTAAGGTACTGGAGCTTCTTTTAAAGAACAAGCTTTGAAAATCTTTGAAAGGATGAAAAAATCTATGAAAAATTTGAAAATCCGAAAAATCACAGGCAAACCCTAAGTTGTTTTAATCAGTCCCTGTTTCTAGCGCCAAACTGTATGAGTAGAAAATCTGCATAGGTACATGACGTTCCATGGCCCTCAGATCTCACTCACACACACAATCATTCAAACACGATTCAAGGTACATAGACCTCAAGAACAATACCGAAGATATGTAAAAGACAATAATCTGAAGACTAAACATATGAAGATTTGTATTTATTTCAGTGTTGCAACTACATGGATTATGATCCTAAGGAGCTAGAGGAGATACAGACCTAATCCCTCTCTTGCCGCTTAGGTTACACCCAAAAGATTCCAACCCTTACAATGCTTTCCAAGCTCGCTTTATATAGGCCGAGCTTGGGTGGTTTACAGCTAATAAGACAAGGGACTCAATCGTGGTGGTGTCAGTCCTTGTCGAGTAAGGCGGTTCCTTCGGTAGCACTCCGAAGATGGCTCTGGGGCTTCGGTCCTTTGGGGCGGAGTCTGAATCCCTTTCTTCCGATTCTTCTCTCGGTATCCTCGGCCTCACTGATACTTCTTCTGGCGCGATCATGCTTCTTAGATCTCTGACACGTGTCCCGAGGGGTTTTACCCTCCACAGATGATGTGAACTGTACTACTATCCCTGGTCGTGACAAGGATGTCTTACCGGTAGAACAAAGGATTCGTCTGGACCACGACCGCAGATGGATGCGTATTCCGCTGAAGCTCGTGGATCCTTTGGCTTGCTGGTTTCAAGATTGATGCTTCCGGGATGTTTGTGCATAAAACTATCCTAGTCATAAGTCAAAAACATACAAGATAAATATGGTATTGAGTCCTTGGATCTACTTAATACAAAAGAGTAACATCCAATGAGACATACACGTAACTAAGAACACTAAATGACTACTTTAAAGGTTATAATTGATCAT
>JAJJMA010339215.1:0-27170 GCA_023529015.1 Papaver nudicaule
GCAACATCTTCGATGACATATGGTCCTTCCCATACGGGGGCTAGTTTGCCCCATTCCGTCTTCTTCTGGTATGGTGGTATCTGTCTCATTACGAATTCTCCCACCGTCAAGTTTCGAAGAATTACCTTTTTGTTGTATTCCTTGGCGATCCTTCGTTGATAGTTCTCCATTAGTTGGAGTACGGTCTCCCTTCTTCCTTCTAGATCATCTAATTTTTCGTAGATGAGATTCGTGGTTAGATTTTACTCTCAGGCCTCCGTCTTCGTAGTTGGGATGATAACTTCGGTAGGTATTACAGCTTTGGTTCTGTATGATAGCATAAAAGGTGTTTCTCCCGTAGCTTCTTTTCGAGTTGTTCGGTACGCCCATAACACATTGTGTAATTGCTCACACCATTTTCTTTTGTAATTGTCGATTTTCTTCTTTAGGAACAGAGCTATGGTTTTGTTTGTGGACTCCGCCTGACCGTTGCTTTGTGGGTACGTAGGTGTTGATTTGATCTTCTGGATTTTGTAGGCGTCGAACAACATGTCGATGTTCTTTCGCTAAGTTGAGCTCCATTATCTGATACAATGGCCGCCGGGATCCCAAACCTGCAAATGATATGTTCGAACAAAAACTTGAATACGTCACGATCTCTGATGTGAGCGAGGGGTGCAGCCTCCACCCACTTAGTGAAGTAGTCAGTGGCGACTATTAGAAACCTTCGATTCCCGGACCCTGCTACCAGTGGACCCACTATGTCGACTCCCCACTTCGCGAATGGCCAGGGGCTCAATACCGCGTTTAACTCCGTTGCTGGTGCTTTGAATTTTCTTGCAAACTGTTGGCAAGAAATACATCATCTCGCCATCTCCAATGCATCTATGTTCATGCTCGGCCAATAATATCCTTGTAGTCGAGCTTTCTGCGCCAAAGACCTCATGCCATTGTGGTTGCCCGCGTCTCCGTAGTGTATGTCTTTCAAGATGTGCAATCCTTCTTCCTTTGTGATGCATCCTAGCAATGGTCCTAGGAACATAGATTTGTAGAGGATACCTTCCCGGAGATGATATCTTGCCGCCCTCGAGATGATCTTTTTGGCATACTTGGGATCTTCGGGCTCGTCACTTAAGTACTGATGAAGTGTTATTCTCCAATCATCCTCTATCTCGTTTCCTTCTGTGCTAGGTGGGCTGGATACTCCTTCCATGTCCATGGCTTCTTCTGTTGTGGCCTCAGTATTCACCGATGGTTCATATACTCTTCCCACCTTGATGGATGTGACACTGGGATCTCGTAGCATAGATGATATATGCCAATGCGTCTGCATGCCTGTTATCCTTCCTTGTTATATGCCTGTACGTCACCTTTCCAATCTTCGTTGTGAGTTCTTGCGCTAGCTTTAAATATGCGGTAAGGCTTAAATCCAGAGTTTGATATTGGAGTTCGATTTGCCTGATGACGAGTTGTGAGTCGCTTGTAATTCTGACATCCGTGATACCAAACTCGTGGATCACTGCTTCGTGCTCGACGATGTTGTTCGTGTAATCTCCGAATTCTAGCATGAATGCATGTAGGATCTTGTCTCCTGTTGGGGTTGTTATTACAATTCCTATCCCTGCGCCTTCTTTGTTGGAAGATCCATCCACTAACACTTCCCATCTGCGTGAGTTGACTGGTTCCAGCAAATCATCTGGATCTTCTTTGTCTTTCTCGGCTCTCGGTATGTCATCTATCTCTTCTTCGTCTTTGAGGGGTAGATCCGCCAAGAAATCTGCTAACACCTGTGATTTCTCCGCCGTTCGAGGTTCGAATATGATTTTGAATTGTGTCACCTGTGCATTCCATTTGGCTATGCGTCCCACTCAGTCTGAGTTTTGGAGGACTTGGCCAATCGGTGCCTTCGTTAGTACTCTTACTGTGTGTGCATTGAAATAGATTCGTAGCTTCTGCGCTGTGAACACTAGTGCTAAGATGATCTGCTCTATCTTCGTGTAATTCCTTTCAGCTGGGTAGAGAGTTTTGCTGATGTAGTAAATGGGTATTTCTTCTTTTTTGTTCGTTCGGACTAGAACTGCGCTGATTGTGCAACTGGTGGCCGCCAAGTATAAAGTTAATACCTCGTCTTTTTTAGGTCTTTGTAACGTTAGTAGGGTTGCAAGGTGCTCTTTAATCTTCTCAAAAGCCTGCTGGCAGTCTTCTGTCCACGCGAACCTGCAATCTTTCCTTAGTGTGGAGCAAAAAAATCCTTGCATCTATTTGAAGACCTGGCTATGAATCTCCCCAGCGCCGCCAGCCTTCCGCTTAGTCTTTTGACATCCTTCAGACTCTTCGGTGAGGGCATCTCCACTACGGCCCTAACTTTCTCTGGATCCACCTCGATCCCTTTTCTGGTGACCAAGTATCCCAAGAACTTTCCGGAGGTTACTCCGAAGGTACACTTCTCTGGATTTACCTTCATTTTGTAGCTCCTCATGGCTTCGAATATTTATCTTATATCTGCAATTTTAGGCTCTTGACGAGCATGTCATCAATGTAGACCTCCAAGTTTTTTCCAATCCATTGTTTGAATATCTTGTCCACCAGTCTTTGATATGTGGCTCCTGCGTTTCTCAGTTCGAAGGGCATTCTTGTGTAGCAATATAACCCTCTTGGAGTAAAAAAGGTTGTATGTTCCTGATCTTCTTCGGCCAGAGCTATTTGATTATACCCTGAGTATCCGTCCATGAATGACAGCAGTTCGTGACCATAAGTCGCGTCGACCAGTTGTTCTATGCTTGGCAAATGATAGTTATCCCTCGTTCAAGCTTTGTTGAGATTGCTAAAGTCGATGCAGATTCTGACGCCTCCGTTCTTCTTTGGTACTATTAGCATGTTTAATACCCACGTTGGGTACATTACTTCTCTGATGAATCCGGCATCCATCAGCTTTTGGAGCTCCTTTTCCACTGCCTCGTGGTATATAGGGGCTACCTTCCTTATCCTTTGCTTGAACGGTGGTGTGTCCGGGTTTATCCGTAGGTGATGGGCCACCACCAATGGATCTATCCCTGGCATATCGTTCATTGTCCATGCAAATACGTCCAAATACTCCTTCAGTAGCTCTTTTAGCTTTACTTCCATATCCTCCTCCAACAGCGTTCCTATACTCACTTCTCGTGGACGCTCTTCGGTTCCGATGGTGGTTTTCTTCGTTGGCTCGATGGATGAGAACAATTGCTTCGGAGGTCCTATGGGAGTAACATTCTGTAATTGTTATTTGTCCCCAGTCGATGTTGATGCCACCATCACCGCTGGGAGTAGTGATGCTGCTTTGGCCGCCTTGACTTGCTCGTTGTATTCCTCGTATCTTCTTTCTCCTCTTCCTTTCGTTTTCCTTTATTCTTCTTAAGTGTTTCTTGTACCTCATTGTGGTGTTTGTCTTCAACTGCATCACATCTTCGTGCATCTTCCTGGTCTCCTTTGATCTCCATTTCCCCGTACGGCGTGGGAAACCTTAGGTGTTGGTGATAGGTTGATGCCGTTCCTCTCAAGCGGTGCACCCAGAGTCTCCCCATGATGGCGTTGTAGGGTGAGGGTGAATCAACGATGTTGAATCTCGCCATAGTCTTCATTGGTCATGTGTCTACCTGCAAAACTATTTCTCCCTTCGGCTTTGACGTGGATCCATTGAATCCATAAATCGTACACGTAGATGCATCCATCTGACCGTCCTTCAGCCCCATCCGAAGATAGGGTTCGTAGAAAAGTACGTTGAGCGAACTTCCTTTGTCTATTAGTATTTTAGAAACGTTCCACCAGTGGATCGGTAGAGTAACTACCAAGGGGTCATTATGCATTTCGACATCCTGATTGATGTCTTTGGTAGAGAATGTGAGTGGAGTTGCCATCCATTCCTCCCATTCGTCTTTTAATCTCCCATTCAATTTGTATACTTCATGCTTCGAGATTCTCCTCCTTGTTCTCAAACTGTTGCAGATATCTCCTGGTAGCGAAGGCTCGCTCTCTTGCTGGAATGTGATCATGTTAAGTGATTTGTATCCTTCGGGGAGTCGTACCGTCTTTTCCTGTGTCGCCGCATTTGTTGTTGCCGCTGCCTGTCCTGGTAACTGAACATACTGCCTGAAGTCTCCCTGATTGATATATCTTTGAATCGTGTTCTTCAGGTGCTTACATGCGTCAGTATCGTGCCCTCGAGTCTGATGGATATGGAAAGTCCTGTCGTCCTCCTTCTTTTTTCAAAATCTCCGAGAGTGACAGGGTCAAGTTGGAATAGACTATATACGCATAGTCCCTTCTTCCTTTGTCCCCTGGCTTCTCGTCTTTATACATGGGTTTCTTCTCAAATCCTGATGTGACGTCCCTTTCCGCTGAACGCTTCCCGATCTCTTGTGCAGCTTCTACCGAATTCGTTTTCTGTGGGATGCTTCGGTCTTGCGCATGAGGATTATCCCTCTGGATGTCTTCTAACCTGATATATTTGTCTTGAATTACGCAAAGTTCTCCCTCTGTTGCTGATGCATGAGCATGTAGTTCTACGAAGATAGAAGACGTCATATCCAATCCGAACTTGTAACAGTTGATGCTGATCTCCGGGTTGACCTTTCCTATAGCTTGGCATACCTTTTGCCATCTCTCCGTTTACGCCTGAAGTGTTTCTCGCGGCCCGATGGCTAATGCAAATAGCCTATCTAGCCCTGCCTTAGTAGCCTTGCTATACATGTAAGTCTCCACGAAGATATCAGATAATTCTTCAAAGAAGTCAATTGAATTTGGTTTGAGGTTGTCAAACCACACCAATGCTATGCCGGTAAGGCTGAATGGAAAATACCGACACAACACTACGTCATTGGTATCCCAGTAGGCCAACACCCGAAGATAATACTTCAAGTGTGCTGTTGGGTCCGTAGTTCCGTCATAACAAGTGAAATTCGGCAGTGGGCACTTCGGTGGTATCTTGCTTCGTTCCAGTCTGACTGATAGCGGTGTTGTCCTGGCTTCTTGTTTGGCTTCCTCCAGCTTGTATCCTCCTTGCTTAGATTTCAAGTTCGCCAACTGGTCCATGACGACCTTTAGTTGAGTGACTACTTCTCCCATCTGTGGTGAGGCTATCATTTTTCCTCGTTGTTGAGACTGCATCCCCTGACTTTGAGATTGACACGGTCTTCCATGCAAAACTGAGTGGCTTGGGATGTTGTGGACCTCCCTCTGTGGTAAGTTGATTCCCCCTTGATACCCTCCTGGTATGCACACGGGTGGCGGTGCCCGAATCCTATTCCTTAGTAAAGAATATCTTCGAGGCGCTTCTGAGTTTACTTCATCCTCTCCTCTGGTTTGATAGCTTCGGCTTCGCGATTGTCGTTCATGCTTCGGCTCTGTCCCGCAATGCTTGATTTTCCTGAGTCAAAGCGTGTATAACCTCGTCCTGCTCTCTTTGGTCCTGGAGCAAGGCTTCCAACTACGCTGCTAAAGGAGGTTCATTCATTCCTTCGGCCCCGTTGTTAACTTCGTTGTTGGTGATGGGTCCCATTTCATTTTCTGATTCTTCCGACGAGGTTGCCGTGTGAAACTGACACCGAGTTTGCTGTTTGTTCGATAGGAACGTGCTGAATCCGGTCTCGCCCTGGATCTTCTCCTTCAGCCGTCTCTCATGTGGGTAACGACATTCCGTACAAGGGATTTATGTTCACCAACTGCTCGTTGAGGACTGCTACCGCGCTCATGTGCGAACTTCGTGGTAAATTGATTGTTTCTTCTAAATCAAGGTTTGCCTCCCCTTGAGCTCTTAGCGACTGTAACCTACTTCGTGTTAGCGCAGGTTGCTGTCGGCTTCTAGTAACCAACGACCTTGCTTCGTTAGCCATGGGTTTTTCCACTCCTTTTCATGTTGACAAGCCAGAAGGGAAAAGACGATGGTAATATGTGTTTCTACTGTACAGATCGAGCTTTTACTTATCCGGCTAACTCCTTAAGTATGTCTAAGTTGGTGGTAGTCACTTCTTTCTCTCAACAAAGACTTGGACTATTAGTTGAACATTGGCCTGGTGATTTTCTAAGTCAGAAATCCTTTTTTGATGGATCCAGAGGATATTGCCTACTTGCTACTTTTAAAACCAAGTTTGCTTCCCACTACTTAACCATAGCTCACCAGAAGGTGGTATCAATCTTTGATGTTCCTCTAAATCGAGTTATAACCAAATATAAAAGGTGATAAGAAGAAGAAAAACTCAACTGATTGGTATTTTCATTAAAATCTGGTTGTTTAAATTTACAAGGGAAGGGTCCCTGTTTCTAGCGCCAAACTGTTGATACTAATTTTCCCATATCATATTACAAATTAAAACTGTTAAAAAATCGATTGTTTAGGTCGTTGGTGGCCTTTGTTCGTTAATAACCAGGGATCTGTTCAAGGGATTGAACGTGTTGTCATTAGTTATTATGAACCACGAATGCTACCGACCCCCAATCGTAGGATCACCTCGGAGATGATCAACAAATGACGAAAACTATAATAAATATGACTCTAATGATAATCAACACAACAATTAACGAGGTTCAGCAGCTGTGTGCCTAAGTCCTCGGGGTAAAACCTGTAGTTTTATTACGCCTAATCAATAAAGTTCTCTCTTGTTTACACTATTAGTCACTTCAACTTTTTATGGATAGAAGTCTTATGGAATCTTGAGAGTTTATCCAAGAATTCTCACTCCTAGCTATCCTTCCCAAACTATGCGACCCCCATTGTTGTTGATGAGAGGGGGTATTTATAGTACTTTTGTAGGCACCGCTCTTTGTTATCCTTGGTTGCTTCGTTCTCTTGATGTTCCTTGGTTCGATCGTCCATCTTCGGTGACCGCCTTTATCATCCAATCCTAGCTCGTCGTACTGCTATGTGGAGGATCCTTGCTGTATTCTTGCGCTGCCGGCTCCTTATTGGTCTAGGTTTCTGTTCTCCACCGCTGGTTGGGCCAATCCCCAATCGACATACGATTTCTTGTCATGCTGTCTACAACATTTAATACGGTGTGACTGCTCCTTGGCGTGCCTGCTTTTTCCTAGTATCATAGGCCGATAACCCTTTAATCTCCTCCCTTGGATTTCATCATCTCGTGATGAGTTATTCCTTCGCCTGGATACGCTCCTGTCCTTCACAGCTCATGTTGCTTCGATGTACGTCCTTCGGTGATGGCGCCACGTGTCCCTTCGAAATTATGTATTAACAGTATCGAATCTATCTCATGTATTCTTGTAACCTTAGTATTTGTGGGAACAAATACCAACATAACACATGGTCATGTAGACAAGAACACGATCTCAATCGCTATTAGTATATCTACTAAAGTAGCCGACTATTTCGAAAGATAGAGTAAGTAGAATAGAAGAATTTCCATAAAATTCATAACTCCTACTAACCTTTTGTCGATGAAGAATAATCGATGTCTTCTTTGTCTTCACAATATTCGTCTTCAAGGTCTCTACTATTTAGTTTATATCCCAATTCCGAAATCTAAACTCTAGTAGGCTAAATCAAAAATTGTGTTTTGACACCTAAAACTGACAACCAGCTTGACATACCAACGCTGGTGGGTTTGACCGGACAATGCCCTAACAATCTCCCCCTTTGTCAATTTTAGTGACAAAACCAATTTACATATGGATTCAAAAGATATACAATTAAGTACTAAACAGATGTATCTTAATTTCTTGAATTCTTCAACTTCTCCCTTGAGTCTTGTTGTGTTCGTTTAACTCTTGTTGATGAATTCGTATACAACACCTACAACATATCCAGCTCAAACAAGTTTAAGCTTACATGGGTTAATATGCTAATCCCACATGTTGTTTGTGCAAAGAGTAAGAATCTGAGCAAACTTTAAAGTATGTGTATCAAAACTTTTAAAGTGATTCTACTCATTCCTGATATGAAGCTTCTTCTCAACTTTAATTACTCCCCCTTACTTGATACTTTGAAAAAGTACAGCATGTAAGCACATGATGTTCTCCCCCTATAGTTGTGAACCACAAGAACAAGAACCATAAGTATTCTCCCCCTATTGTCACAAAAATATGACAAAGTAGTTCGAGTCTAGGGTATCATAAACCTATGGAATAGGTTAAGCTAAGTACTCGCATACCAAGTTTAAGATGGCATAACTAGGAAATCCGAACGAAGATTCCTAAGTTCTCATCTTTTGGAGAAATATAGATACACTTTTCTCCTAATATTCCACAACCACGCTCCCCAAAAAGATTTGTTATTAAGCGCAAGCTCATTTAAGAACTCTCCCCCATGTGGTGTTATTCAATAAAGAACAACTTACAAAGCCTAACTTGGACAAACAATTTAATGTATCCAGTATTCCTTTGTTTAAAACAAAAGTCATAGACTTTGTTTGCAACTTGTATATTTAAGAACTCTTAAAACCAAGTTGAGTTAGAGAAACATGAAGGATATTCAAGGATTTGACAACCTTTGAACAAATGAATATTAACTTGATCAATGTTAATGGCATACCTCTATGTAATCTCCAACCGGGTTTGTGCCCTATTCTTGTGCTTTACCTCACCATATCAATTGAAAGGGCACTTCATGGTGAGGCCGCACAAACACAATCAAGTTGTGTCAGGGTGAACAATTTCTTGTTCACATTTGGTGGTTAAAACAGGATCTCCTACATCACTGAGTTTTTCACCAGAAGTAGCCTTCGGTTAGAGTTCTTTGCCTTACCCTTTTTCCTGTTTTTCATCAGTAACCCAAGCATCTCATGATGTCATAGCCTCATACCAAGCATTTTTTGGTTAAATGAGACAATATTTTTCATGAATTCTCTTTAGGTGGCCTCACTAGGGTGATCTTTCCTTTTGGCATTTATTGCTCTACCAATATTCTTTGGTATCCACTTTTGAGTGGTCTTAGGAGCAATAGGATCTTTCTTCCCTTCTTTATCAACAAGATTACTTGAGAGAGAATTGGATTGACCATTCTTTTGCAAGTTAGTCGATCTCCAATTGGGAACATCAGATCTAGTCTTCGCATTTACAAAGTGTTCCTTCTATGACGATTAAGAGAGAACTTTGTAGAGCGTTTATAGGCAGAACTCAGTTTATCATGATACTGATTTTTGTGCCTAAAAGATGGACGTTCACAACCTGCATGAAGATGATTAGCCTTGTTGTTTGATCTAGATTTGATCTCCAACACACTTGCATCATTACAAATGTTGGCTTTTTCGTTCCTTTTACGGAATTTGCATCTTCTTTCCAAGTGACCTTTATTACCACAATAAAAGCAACGTTTAGTAACAAAATGAGTGGGATGCTCATTGTTACCTGGATATTGTCGAGATTGAAAGGCTTTGCTCTTTTTATCCTTAACTTGTGGTAGAGGTATTTTACTTTTGGAATTTGTAGTAGCCTTCGGTTGAGAAGAATCTTTAGCCTTGACAAATTTCACCTCTTTGTTAATACTTGAAACGTCTATTCCTTTATAGCCCAATCCTCGTGTGTCACGATGATTTTTACTATCTCCTAACATCAAGGTTAATTTGTCCGAGCTATTGTTGAACTTATTCAAGTTTTCCCTTAAACTCTAGTTCTCTTCTTCAAACCTTTTGATCTTTTCAAGAGCTTTAACTAGATCATTCTTGAATTCACCATTCTTAAGATTATCTAGTTCAGCTATGTCCTGATCAAAGTCTCCAGCAGCATAGGCAATGCCTGTCTTACACTCTTGATAATAATCATCTGGCATATCATCAAGAGTTGCAGTGTAAGCTGGATTCTCTTTTGCATCTTTGGTAGAGCATTCAGGGGATTTATGCCCAAAACCAAGACACTTGAAGCACTGAACATTATCATCAACACAATTGAGTGTCTCCAGAGAGGAAGATGATGTATGTCTGGAGAAATCCTTTTTCCGTTTTTTAAGACGGTGAGAAGAGTTATCCCAATGCTTTGTTCGTGATTCACTAGGTTTAGATGTACTAGTACGGTTCACGAACCGTAGGGCAATACCTATCTCTTTTCTCAGGAGATTTCTGACATGTTGTGTGATTAAGGACATAGTAGAGCTTAATTCCTTTTCGAAACGATCATTACACATATCAACCTGGGAAGTGTTGATTTTGTCAGAAGAGGTACTGGGAGGGCTAACGGCTTTTAAAGCAATTGATCTATTTTTCTCATGATCAAAGACTTTAAGTTTACTAACAAGGTCACTTCTTGTTATTGTTAAGCCGTGTACTTCTTGGATGACATGTTTCTTTAATTCGTACCTTGAGGGTAATGACCTCAGAATTTTACACACAATTTCCATTTCCGGAATAGCTTTTCCTAAGGTGTGACAGGCATTCACTGTCTCAGACAATTTGTGGTTAAATTCTTCAAAGGTATCATCCTCAAGCATTCGAAGGTTTTCCCAGTCAGACATGAGGTTCTGAAATCTAACTTCTTTTTCGGCTGCATTCCCTTCGAACACGGTCCTTAATTTATTCCAAGCCTCGTGAGAGGTTTCACATGTGGCCACGTGATGGAAAAGATTAGGTGTTACTGCATGAATGATAGCATTAAGCCCATCATAGTTTTTCTTGGCGACGAGAGTTTCCACGTCATCATAAGCCGCTATGTCTTTGGGGACAGATACACCGTCAACTTGAATAGTTGGTGGTGTATATCCTGTTTTGACATAAACCCAAGTTTTGAAATCTCGGGCTTGCAAAAACGATTTCATTGCAGTCTTCCAGCATAGGTAGTTTGTGCCATCAAACTTTGGTGGTACGTTACAAGCTCCTATGCTTTGTTCCATAACTCACAAGCCGCGATAAACACAGACAATTACGTCTTTTATGTGCTCACCGGCTCTGATACAAATTGAAAAAGCAGGGGTACGAAATACTACCAAATTTTCTTTTGGGCTCGTGAGTCTTATGGTCAGATCTGGACGATCTCAAAAATCAATATCCAAATCTGTTAACCTGAGTTTGGATCACAAGTGATCAGTCCAATGCAAGAGAGGGTCTTGGTAAATCCAAGGGATGGATTGAGGACAACGATCAGGTTTATTAATAACGTACTTCTTGTGTTTGCTTTAATTATATAATCACAAAATATAATGAGGAAAGTAAAGCACACAAGACACCAAATATTTTTTTACGAGGAAACTACGACCTGTAGAAAAACCTCGGGACCTCGTCCAGATTGAACACCGCACAGTACAAACTGTCTACAAACACTAGCCTACTATAAGACTTCGGTCTGGAATGTAGCAGAGACCAATTCCACCCTCCAAGCGAACTGGCTACTGTCGCAGTCCTTACGTCTATATCCCCCAAAGATCGTCATGCACTTGATTCCCCTATCTGACGTCCGTTACAAGCCTAGGAGTTGCTTTAACCGATGTTAAAGGCTTGTGTCAATAATTCCGTCTTTGCAACCTTAATTACCAACTGTATGTTTGAACCGTCCTCTATCAGTTTGACATACACAAGGTGAGTTCCTTCGGATTGCTCCAGGTCATACGGAAATCTACTTACAAGCGGGGGCTGACAAGTAAACCGAGTAAAATATGCCCAACTTGTCTCTACCTCAGTAGTAAAAAGAATCACTTAAGAAACTTATACAACTGGAGCTAACTAGGTCTTACAACACCGAGTGAAGGCTTGCGTTGCTTTCTTTCAACCCTGTGTGTAACGCATCAGTTCTTGAATGGCCTTATATCAGAAGAGAAGGACCATAGAATAGACAAGAACGTGATCAGGTTACCAAGGTTACAGGTTACTCCGATTTCAACCACTAAGGTATCAATCTCCTACCTGTGCTTCCCAACTCTCAAGAGAAGTCTTTATAGTCGTTAGGTAATTCCCACAAAGAAACTGCTACCTAATAGAGGATGACTATACCACAACAAGCATTCACCGAAGTGAAAAGAGTTTACGATCAATTCCACAGAGAAACTTCACGTATGCTTGATGCTTGTGGTTTTCGTTCTAGAAACCTCTATTTATAGCACTCAATAAGATAGGTTGCTTAGGAATAAAGCAACTACTTACTTGTTCCACAAGTTTAGCAAGTGCCTGTGTAAAACGAACCTGTTACTTAACTTGCACACAAAGAAACCTAGATTTATCTCAATTTGAAATCTTTATCATTTATTTGCCAAGTGTTTTGTTAGCTCACAAACACTTCAAGATTGATATCCAACAGACCAGAGATAATCTTTATCTTATTGATACATTGAGAACCGTTAGATGGACCACATAAGATATTTCGTGATAATCAATTCCAACTAAGAGATAAAGGAGTCAGAGTTTAACCCGTGTGAAAATCCCAGAGAATATTCACCTTGGCCGGTTCGCAAATCGTCCTTCTGAATTACGACCAAATACATCGAATATGAGGTTCACGTACATGTACGTGTACAAATTGATGTTTTGGAACTCAGGAGAAAATCCCAAGTCATTGTTCACGAACCGGTTCGGGAACCGTCGTTACTCAGAATAGGGTTTAACTGGATCCGCTGGAAGTTCTGGGCTGAGCCAGTACTTAGACGTGTTATACGCCCTCAGCTATAATAAACTGGACTCTTGCTCAAGAGTATTCCTTTAGATTCACCCATATCCAACAAGTGATTTGCAAGCAAACCATTGCAATGGACAAATGGTATCGAATCTATCTCATGTATTCTTGTAACCTTAATATTCGTGGGAACAAATACCAACATAATACATGGTCATGTAGACAAGAACACGATCACAATTGCTATTAGTATCTCTACTAAAGTAGCCGACTATTTCGAAAGATAGTAAGTAGAATAGAAGAATTTCCATAAAGTCATAACTCCTACTAACCTTTTGTCGATGAAGAATAATTGATATCTTCTTTGTCTTCACAGTCTTCGTCTTCAAGGTCTCTACTACTTAGTCTATATCCCAATTCCGAAATCTAAACACTAGTAGGCTAAATCAAGAATTGTGTTTGACACCTAAAACTGACAACTAGCTTGACATACCAACGCTAGTGGGTTTGACCGGACAATGCCTTAACATATTAAACATAAAGGATGGTGCTGGTGCATAAATGGTGAAAAAATTGGAGTGTTGATGTTGGAGTTGTGATCTTTGTCGAGGGTGAGAGCTTAAATGAGAAGCCAAGAGATTCGAGTTTGATGCTGCTGCCAAGAGGTTGCTGCCGCGTATATTCCATGTCTCGCTTGATGTTTGCCATGGGTTCAAGAGATGATTCAGTTGCAGAGGATGAGTTAGCAGTGATTTTTTTATGACAAGAAGGCAGCCAGAGAGTAGTGTTGTTGTGGAAGTTTGGTGGTGACGTTGTGACCGGTGGAGATCAAAATTTAGTGAGATGGTGAGTGGGCTTGTGAGTTGGGCTCTTTGGTGGCTCGATGGTGTTGGGGCAGTTTTAATGCTGAGTGGAGTTTTATTTTTAATGGGCCTAATCAAGATTGAAAGGAAATAACTGACGTGATCAAACGGAGGGGATTTGGAAGTCGGAAAAATAAGGCGGTGCCTTTTCTCTTATCTACATATAAATACAGCGTCCAGGAGTTAGAGAGGGAGACCCCAATAGGGGAAAATATGGTTTTACTTTGTTTTCTCTATATCAATTTCATGGCTTTTGTGAAAGCCATTGTTTGCTAGTTTTCTTGTTAGGGTGTAAGGATGAAATTGTAGATGTCAGATTACTCGTTTTCTTGAATAAAGATTATTTGTGCTTAATAATGTTTAAGTGTCTCCATTAATAGTTTTCGATTCATAACCCCTTAATGTTTTATGCCATGTATACTACATAGATCGGTATTGAACGAAACTATTTATTGATCCCATTTATTGTCGTCTTATGATTCTTCCTTGACTCTCTATGTCATGTATATTGAGCACTTCGAAAATCTATATTTTGATCGAGACCAAGCATATCTTTTGAGAGAAATTTGGTTTTACAATGGATTCCTGAAACCCTGACGTCTTTTTCATATTGGTTTTATTCTTGTTTTCATTTTTGTTATTATAAATATTTAATTCCACACTCGTATCTTTAACACTCTCTGTGGGACAACCCGTACTTGTCGTTGTCTACAGCTTGACACCGTGCACTTGCGGTATTACAAGAGTCGGTTTTCCGACCGATCATTCGGCGAAGACCTTTGGCTTTTGTTTCGACGTGGTTTGTAAGTCTTTAATGCATCAGTTAGTCGGCGAAAGAAAATGACAGAGTTATTTGTAAACGGGGTTCGGCGCATAATAGCAAACCTACGTCCCCGGATCTTGTTCGTTGTTGTTTACATAAGATAACAAGATTTCTTGGGTATTATTCCCGCCCAAGACTTCAGAGTTTTACATCATGATTTCAAGGGTTTATTGACTCAGTGGAAGACGCGTCAGCAATCCTTATCCAAATGAAGATCCATTCGTTGAAGACCATAAAGTAAAGATGAAGAACGCCGACATATCGAGTCGGCGAATAGACATCTCATTATCTTTATTAGCTGTAACCCACTATGTAAATCGTCTATAAAAGGAGAAAGACCCCTCACTTGAGCGGGGTTGAGAATATTTCAGTCTGGTCTAATGAGAGGAAAAGTAGTGTAATCTCCTTGCTCTCCTTAGCCTAGTGATGTGTGAGTTGAGATCTTGAGAAAGGAAGTGTTAGGAAATCTAATAGAGGTGAGTGATGTACTTAAACTTGAAGTAATTAATCCCCTTGGATGTAAGCCTCTAATTACGGAAGAAGAACCAAGTAAATCTGTGTCAAGTATCTCTAACATTCCTATCTCTAAACTGTTATGTTATTCATGTGATATATTGTAGCTTATATGTTGTGTATGGTCATAATATTTGGGGGTACTGTCTAGGATCTAGTAATTGAGAGAGTAAAGCAGTCTTCAATCGATGAACGAGAGCAAAGAGAAGTATTGGCGATGGATACTGAGGGGTCAGTTGAAACGGATTGGCGGACACCAATAAGATATTATTTATATCATCTTACCACTCCAGGAAAGAAGATCCTAGCTCATCAAGTAATCAGTAGATCGGCGAACTATGAACTCAGGGAAGGAATATTATATCGTAGATCATTTTCAGGACCCTTGTTGAGATGTGTGTCAAGAGAAGAAGGAAAAAAGTTGTTAAAAGTAATTCATAAAGGAGATTGTGGGAATCACAGTGGTCAGCGAGCACTCGCCCTGAAAGTAAGGATGCAAGGGTATTATTGGCCATGGATGAGCAACGACGCTAAATAATATGCGCAGCGATGCAAAAAATGTCAGCTGTATGGGAAAAGTATCAAAGCACCGGCGGCATCTTTGAATTCAGTTCTTAGCCCTTTGCCAAATGGGGATTGACATCGTAGGACCGCTGACCCCATGATCATGGCAAAGAAAATGCATAATAGTAGCAACTGATTATTTCACCAAGTGGTGTGAAGCTAAGGCTCTGAGGAAAAATTCAGGACAAGAAGTATTTGAGTTCATTTGGGAGAATATTTTTTGCAGGTTCGGCGTACCAGCAGAAATATGTACGTACAATGGAAAAGATCTAGTTGGTGAAAATATCTGAGACCTTCTTGCCACATATGGTGTCAAACTGGGAAAATCCACTCCACTTTATCCTCAGAGTAATGGACAAGCAAAAGCTACTAACAATACAATTGGAATGGGTTTGAAGAAGCGATTAAAACCGCATAAGAAAGTATGGTGTGAACATTTGCACAATGTTGTATGGTCATACAGGACAACTGTCAGAGAAGCAACAGGAGCATCGCTTTTTTTCCTCACCTTCGGGGCAGAAGCAGTATTACCATCAGAAGTCATCCTACCAAAGACAAAGCATGAGGCATGGGAAAAGAACTTGAACATTGACCTAATCTTGGCGAAACTCGACGATCTTGAAGAACAGCGACAAATAGCGCTTACTCATATGGAGAATTATCATCGGCGACTATCCAGAGAATACAATAAGCGAGTCATCCCCGGAGAATATCAATCGGGCGACCTCGTGTTACGAGAAATCCCTCCCTCTCAGCGTAAAGGTTGCAGGAAGTTAGAGCCGACATGGGAAGGTCCTTACATTATTAAACGAGTAGCGGGGAGTGGAGCATATGTGCTGATAGATGAGCATTGCAAGGAATTGGAGCATCCTTGGAATGCTAAGTTTATTCTCACCCACTAACTCCTGACGTGTCCTTCACTCGTTGTCCTATCTTCGCCCATCTATTCCAAAGAGCTATCGATGATATCCCCTTTCATCGTGTCCTACTTCTGTCTCTCTCATTTGCTAGGTCGTTATAGTCCTTTTATGAGTTTTTCTCTACTTATCAAAGATAGCCTTCTTGTACAACTTCACCTCTAAGATGCTTTTAAAGGGTAAAGGTATTTTCTACACTCACAGGGATCTAAAGACGTAAGGAGTGGGACAGTAGCCAATTCACTTGGAGGTTAAAGTTAGTCTATGCTACATCCCAGACCGAAGTATTATAGTAGGCTAGTGTTTGTAGACATTTAGTATTGTGGTGTTCAATTTGGACGAGGTCCCGAGGTTTTTCTACAGGTGGTAGTTTTCTCGTTAAAAAAATCTCTAGTGTCTTGTGTGCTTTACTTTCCGCATTATATCTTTGATTATATAATTAAAGCAAACACAAGAAGTACGTTATTCATAACCATTGATTTGGTCCATAATCCATCGAGGGGATTTACAAAGACTTCTCTTGAGTTGGACTGATCACTTGTGATCCTACTCCAGTTATCAGATTTGGATATTGATTTTTGATATTGTCCATATCTTACCATAAGACTCACGAGCCCAAACGAAAAGTTGGTTGTATTTCGGTACCCCTGATTTTTCACATCTATTTATATTATGTTAAGAAATACAATGATCTCTTGTTAATCGTGGAAGAGAATGATAAAGTGGATATAGTGGAATGATGGAGTTACTCCCGTGGAGATAGCCTAACCGCCAGTCATGCCTACTACCCATTACGCTAGTATTTCCCACGAACATAACCTCTTTCTAAGTGGGTGTCACACCACAACTGTCGTAGACCGCCAGACCAAAACCCTTATGTAAATCCCCCATTTGTGATACGTTCAAAATCTTTGTTGAATAATGCGTATGACTCGTTGTTCGAGTCAATGTGTTGAATTGTTGATTTTGCTAACACTGGACGCTGAGTCTTTCTCAATACTTATTATAAGGAAAACATTCAAGGATGTGAGATGACTTTCGTGCTGGAGAATACAGGTACTCAGGAAATACCTCAAACATTTGCATGACTAGAGTATGTATTGACATGGGATTACTTCTATCACAATACCATGGATGGTAAGTCGAGTAGATCATGAAAACAGGCTTGGACATAGATGACCAAGGCACGTCATAGTCTAGCGCTACCTGTAAGTTTGGTTTGGCAAAGTGGCCAGGGCACGCCATAGGCTGGCGCTGCCCAAAATCGTGTTTTGGCCAAATGGCCAGGGCAACCATAGGCTAGCGCCATCCTAAGAAGGGAATTGGCCAAGTGGCCAAGAAAGATGAGATCAGAGAATTGCTATGATTTCTGTGACCTATTTATAGCAATAGAATTCCAACTGATCTCGTAAGAAGTTGAAGAAGTGGAAGAGTGGGAGTGAGGAGTGAGTGGGGTCAGTTGTTAAGAGTCTTGCGCCTAATAATAGGGAAGACTAACAACCCACTACTTTATCCCATCTTTCCAGCAACGTTCACACGACTTATTGTCTTTCCCGTTGAGTGATTGAGCCGTTGCAATCACAGGTGTCGTAGACCGCCAAACCAAAACCCTAAAGAATATCCCCCCATGTAACTAACTTGATTCTCGTAAGATTTGTTAAATATTTGTTAAGTCAAAGATGACTAGGTGCATGTCGTACCAATTACTGGTAAACTCAGGACTTTGCGTAAAGAATTGCTATGATTTCTGTGATGTTGTGATTAAAATTGCTAACATAATGGATATTCAGTTCTCACTAGATATTGAATGCTGAATGAGAAGAGTTAATCAATTATCGATGAGATGAATTGATTGTACTGCACTGAATTGAACTTGAACTGTTGAACTTGTTCTTGTCTGTTATGTCTTTCCAAACTGGTCGAGAGACCTATTTATAGCAATAGAATTATAACTGATCTCGTAAGAAGTGGAAGAAGTGGGAGTGTGGAGTAAGTGGGACCAGTTGTTAAGAGTCTTGCGCCTAATATTAGGGAAGACTAACAACCCACTTTCTCATCCCCTCTTTTCAGCAACGTTCACACGACTTAGCTTTCTTTCCCGTTGAGTGATTGAGCCGTTGCAATCACACGTGCCGTAGACCTCCAAACCAAAACCCTAAAGAATATCCCCCCATGTAACTTACTTGATTCTCGTAAGATTTGTTAAGCATTGAATATTTGTTAAGTCAAAGATGACTAAGTGCAAAGTCGTACCAATTACTGGTAAACTCAGGACTTCGCATAAAAATAGAGATTTAAGCGATAAGTTTGTGCATCTCTTTTGAGTTTGGTCTAAGGATTGATCCGGGCAATCGCCATTTAAACCAATGAGAATAGTCTAAGGATTGAGCTACGCAATCTCCATTTAGACTGAGAGGATTTCAGCAACTCTCTGTGGCAATAGTCAAGTAAATACGACTTTCGGTTTGCCATAAATATGAGAAATTGGCTTGTGGCATATAATGCACCAATTCTCTGAGTAATAGAGACATATGAGTGTCCAAAATAATATAAGTCATAGCGATGAGCCACGATTAAGAATTTTAGCACTGATTATAGAAGCAAGTCTATAATCAGGAAAACAGACAAGTGATGCTAACATAGCGTAGCCACAACCAAGAATGCATGAGTATTTCTAATTCAAGACCTAAAGATAGGCCACATGAATGATAATAAGCTATGTTTAATAGCATAATAATCTTATTAAAAAGTTAGATATAGGATGTATGAGGATGGACCATAACATTACGTCATATATTCAGATTTCTGGACAGTTTACACGTCATCTATTCCAAAAATCACCCATGCCAGCCTATATTCGCTAAAATCACGAAATTTTAGTATGTTATGGGGAACTCACAGAGGAGAAACTTTTGTGAAGGAAGTTTCTCCTGATTATTCACGGATTGGGCCGTAAAAATCGTCCTTTGAGGCAATTTGTAATCTGCCAGGTTTCCGAATTTGATTAGGAAACTAGAGTATCATGGATTCAATAAAATCCATAATCATCTAGGACTTGGATCAGCGGGACCCATAAGTAGAGGTACCTCAAGAATGAATAAGTGGGACCCTCAATCTATGGTGAGTGATAAAAGTGGGCCCTACCATTATTTTGTAGGCGACCTATGAAAGTGGGGTCTACAAAAAGAACAAAAGTGGGGTCACGACATGGATCACGGCTAAGGCCCAAAAGTGTGGGGCCGTGGCTCAGCCAAGACCAAGCTAGGGACGCAAGGTAGGAGTGATTTTAGCTTAGGGAAGCAAGGGGATGTGCGTGAGCTAGGATGGGAGAGATTTTAGCTTTGGGGAAGCAAGGGAATGGCGTGGGATAGGATGGGATGGCCGTGTGGGCCACCCATCCATGGACGTGAGCAAGGCAAGCAAGAGGGGACGTGTTTTTAGCTTAGGGAAACAAGGGGATGGCGAGCTAGGATGGGAGAGATTGTAGCTTAGGGAAACAAGGGATGAAACAGGTGCATAAGCATAAGCTAAGGAGCGTGCACAAGCACAGGCGCATGCATAAGCCAAAGCGCGTGCACAGGCACAGGCGCATGCATAAGTATTTTACGTGTAGGCTAGGGATGTGGACCAAGCTACTAGGCTATGGTCGTGAAAGATCAAAATATGGCTATGGTGGTGACCAAATTTCTTATCCCTATTGTAAAATAAATTCATACCTTGTCTCAAGCTATCTCCAGGATGCCAAAATTGATGCAAAATTACTCTTGCAACCTCCTCGCCAAAAACCACCATCAACACCAGGGCACACTATAGGTTGGCGCTGCCCAAAATTAGGTTTGGCCAAGGTGGCCAAAGGCTGGCGTCGTCCTTTCAGGCTTGCCCATAGGCTGGCCAAGCTATGCCATAGGCTGACATTGTCTTAAATTGGGCTTATCCAAGTGGACAAAGCACGCCATAGGCTGGCGCTGCCTATTAAGATTGGCCATAGACTAGCCAAGGCATTTTCTGCAACCAAAGTCGTCATGGCTAGTCCCACTCTTCTGGTTAGATCATGATTTGCAATAGCTACATTGAATGGCGACCCCTGCCATAGCCCATACCATCAATAATTGGTGTCAAAGGGGATTATATACCCATGATTACCTTTTTCTGACCAGAGTCGCTACAGTAGTCCTGCTCTGCTGGTTAAAGGGCGCCTCACTATGCTTTGTTGGGTATTTGTAAAAACTCATATTTCGAACATGGGCTTATTCTAAACCCATTATTTTTTTACTAAGTCTATTAATGGCCACCGTGTGAAACGGTGCATTTATATTATTTTACAATTTTATCCTTGTGTCAATATCCACCATCAACATTAAGTCCCCTGCTTAGTTTGTATTCTGAGGTAAGCATAAAATGGTGATTGGTTGGGATAACAGAATAATATATTTTAGGTAATATGAAATCAGAGAAATTGCCTTTTCCAGACTATTTTTCTTTTCTAACAAGGTTTCTTAGGATTTAAGAAGGAAAGAGCTTCCTAGTGGGACTAGGACTTTTTATATTTGTATATATATATATATATGAGGTGGGATTTTTTATTCTTCATAATTTTTCCTTCTCTGTTAATCTTTCCAGAGCAAATTCAAGTGAGTAATGTCCTCCCTTTATTATTATTATTTTTCATCAAAAGTTTTTTTTTTTTAACAAAATATCGGGTTTGAAGAAAAACCCAGTAGGGGTCGCCGACGCTGGCAGGCGCCGGAATTTCAAAAATGTTTTTTTTTTTTTACGGCCTGACAGCCGACAAGGTTGTCGTCGGCGCCAGAATTTCGTTTTTTTTTTTAAATATAATTGCCCTAGCAGCAGGAGCTGCCAGACAAACATTGCTGGCGCTGGCGAGGCCAATGCCAACACTATAATTTTCTTTTACCTCATTTTTCTTGTTTGCGTGTGTGTATGCATATACACATGTACGTTCCAATGAAAGGAAATAAACCAGTTATCGGGTCGAGAACCTAAACATCTAGTTGTGAGCTCGACAATGCGATTTATAGAGGTATTGTGTTTGTTGTTTGTTCATATGACCCGTGAATATTTAAAAACAATACTGGCGATACAACCGCCAGGTGTAATTATATGTGTGTAAGCATGATTGTGGTAAAACAAGATACGGACAAGAGTTAGCTCTTGCTCAGATTTTCTAGGCGCATCGTGAGTGGTAATCCTTCCGCCAGTCTGTGCAGAAGTTCTTTCAAGATTTTCAATAGAAGTGGGATAACTATGTTTTCCGTCAAGGATATAAACAAAATTTAGTGCTACCAAATGTTGCTGGCAGTGCCAATGCAAATATTGGTATTATCATGTAAGTGTTAACACTATGGAAACCATTGACGTTATATTTTATGTTATCCTTAAATGGTAATCAATTAGCTAGGATTTATCCTAATTTATTTTTGTTATTGTCAAGGCTTCGTTAATAGTTTCCATCATGGTGTATAACTATCGTACCAAGGAAAGGCAGCATGTTTAACCAAAGTTGTAAAATTTAATTCATGATACTTAGCTGACTTCCTCTGAGCAGTATCCTCGGCGCAGTTAAGGCTTTAGAAGCAACGTACATTCCAACAGCGTTGCCAAGCAGAGACCTTTCACGTGGATTCCCAGGAGAAATTAATAGTAAGTGATAACTCTTCCAGCAGCGTAGTGCGTATGCTTAGCATCGCGATCGTCCTTTGCTCTTGAGCCTTCGAATGTCAATGCGACCAGTGTGACGTGATTTGTTATCTGAGACTAATTCTTTCGAACACAGGGATCATGTCGTGATCCATCCTGCTACTCCATGTTGAGCCTCATCGAATTTACCCTCATAGAATAAGAACTTCAATATTCCCAGAGAAATCAGGTTCCTTTCGATTTGCGTTGTCATAATTCGTGATTCTCCTTTCTCTGTCCTTTATTAATTCCCTATGGATTTCAGTTACAGAGATAACTTTTCAAACGGACACGAGGTCTTCCGTATGTTCACTTGAGTGATAAGATGTTCTCCGGAGAACAACGGCGGCAGCAACATCCAATGGTTCTTCTTCCGGAGAATCTTCAGACGAGATTAGATTAAGGCGTGTGACCCCTAATTATTTAGATAATTGGATAATCTAACTTTTGGAATGAGAATGAACCAATTCCAAATCCATTTAGTCATCCAAACAGGTACAATACCGTGAATTCAGAAACTTTACAGATAGTTTTCTGTTTGCGCAAGCTTAAGTGTATTATATTGCCCATATCTCCCAAAAGACTTGCTGGATCTTGATGAAATATGAGTATGTTGTAGAAGACATCCAGGGGAATCTTTTGGTATAAACCACGGGTCCTAATTCGTCTCCAATTGAAAACGGCTTCAATTCTCACGGAGTACAGTGCACAGTAAACTCCTGAATTGATCACGAAAATGCTCTTGTCTTGTCTGGAATCATGTACTTGGGGTAGATGAGAGGTCATAACTCTACTGTTTGAGGGAGAGGCGGACAGCTCTGGCGATTGAGGGAGATGAGGACATTTCTGGCGGTTGAGGGAAAGAGGACAACTCTGGCCATTTACTTCTTTCCTATGCTGGCTTGGAGTACTGGAGTTGTGGCAGACAGGTTGTCGGCGCCACTTTGAAGAGCTAGGGCAGCCTTAATCCCGTATTTGTTTGTGCGTTATTCACTCCAGAGGCTGTAGAATCTTCATACGATCTCTGATTTTGACGTTTGACCCCAATATTCGAAGATGAAAGACTCATCTTTCATCCAGGAGGAGAATTTGTAGACTTCAAGTTGATGTCACTGGTGAAAAACACATATAATTGATGCCTTCATCAGAAACCCTAGAATTTTCAGACTTTGCACACTTTAACGTAATGTCCATTGCTCTTTTGTGGTAACTTGAAACGATGCACCCTTTTAATATATTGTGGTAGAGGCATAGAGGAACATAGTCCGTGTAGAAAATTTTGCTCCATTCTTCAATTATTGGCATGCTTTTCCACCTTGGTGGACTGAAGTATGTAACACTACATTCCAAGACCTTTCAGGGACATTCTGGAAGAGATCTTCGTATACATGTTTTCAACACCAGTGTGATGAGTATATCGATGGGTCCCGTGTAACAAAATTTGGAGTGATCCTGCTCAATGAATATCGTCCCTACAGAAGATAGTCGCAACCGCCTTGCTGCTTGAGAGAAGCACCACGCCTTGACATTCTTGAGTTGAAAGATGAATATCGACAGCGTCGCTCGTAAAACTTCTTAGAGATTCCTTAGATGTTCTGTAGATTATGCACTGTGAGTACCAAAAATCCCCACCGACACATGGCGCACGATTAAGCAAGGAGCAACATAATAGACTACAACAACATCCACTACAACATTACCAAGGATGCTTAGATATGAAGCTAATTGCAACTTAATAAGCTACACCGACTCTCACCTCAGCAAAACTAAGAAGACCAAAGAACTAAGATAAGGATGATATGGTAATTACCTAGGGAGAGGAATTTAGGTGATGGTAAGAGAAGGAACGTGTTCCCTTTCTCTACCACTCCCCCATAGATTTTGAGAGCCCATAAATAGAAAGGGAGGAAGAGAGGAAAGGGGATCGAGTCTGGGAGGGGAATAGGAAAGATACTTACTTTCTCTACTACTCAGCTTGTAAACCTGTTAATGGAAACTTATTCTTTATGAAACCACAACCATTACACCACCAATAAACTTTGTTATTCATTCTTCATCTATTATCTATTTGTTAAATTATTCTCTCATAGTTTTATATCTTCATTAACACTTATGTATACAAATCAAGAACCATGATCTTGTTCATCAATATATCTTGTATGTTTGTACTTAAAGGCTAGGATACTTTTGGTACAAACATTTTGGCGCTATAATCACGGCACGGTGTTAAAGGATTTATCCTCCTGTGTGTATTTCAATTTCAGTATTATTTTTTTTATTTTTTTTTATAGCTGGACCTCCTATTTAGTTTCAGTTTTTGATAATTATTTCTCTGCAATTTTGAAGCTTCGGTTTTACTACATTGCCTTTCTTTTTGAAGTATGTTTATTCATCTATCCGAAACCGACCATTTATAAATCTAGCCGATTGATTTTGTACAATAAGTTCGATTATTTTTGTTGGTAACAACTATTGATTTATATTGTTTTGATTTCTACCCAGTAAACAACCATAACTTGGTTATCAGTCTCCATGATTCTATTTCTAATCTTTATGTTCAGTTTAGTTATTGATATGCAGATTTCACGGTTTGGACAAGTTCCAAAGAAATGGCGGAATACAAAGCATGGCGTCGCTGCTGAAAATTAAAAGTAATTTGTCTTACGATATGCTTGTTTGTTGAATGAATGGTAAAATTACAGGGAGGCAGTTGTGTTGGATCAAAAGAACCAAGATAAACTAATCAATTCAAAGCAAGCATCACACACACAAACTGTTTGATAAAATACATAAACCAGACTTTCCTGACCTCACCAACTTGAAGCTGCTATGAACTCGCACTTGTTCATAAAGTATTGGCGGTGTCCTCCTCTTAAGCACCACCACTTGCCAATTGATGATTCCCACCTCTCATCTCACTTTGAGCTCACTCTGCAATGAGTCAATAGAAGTTCAAATGGAGCCCAATGCCGCTGATAACATGGTGATGCCAAAGCTCCTAACTGCACCTGACTGCATACCAACCAGCTGTGCACATACCAAGCCACTGCACCTACTCGCATAGAGAGGCCAAAGCTCCTACACTGCTCCACCTGCTCTAACCCTTACTGCAATCAAAGATGCGGATGCCCATTACACTTCTGTTGTTGTAATCGTACCCCAGTATGACATGCCGCCGCAACTATTATACGATGAGTTTCTTGTTTCATTATTGTACAGGTCCTTAACCAAGGGGAGGCAGACTCAATACAGCTAGGAGAGGGGCATTCAATTTTCTAATTGAAATCCACTTTTGAACTAGAGAATCTCAGATGAAGTCTAAAGGTGTTGGAACCAATATTGTCGTTGCTCGCACTGTGTTGTGTACCTAAAGCCATGCTGCTGCTGCATACAATCTTCCCTTCACCAGATGGCTGCTCGGTCATAAGCATGAAGATGTTACAGCAGTTGCTGCACCTCTGTTAATGATCTGCTCTTTCCGGCAGTTGATGAGTTGTTATAGCCATTACTAAGCTGCTCGTCACACACACCGATTTTTCTCCACACCTGATGTCTAAATCCTTGCAACCAGTAAAGCCGAAGAGATAAAAAAGACTACCTAGTTTTCTATTTTTCTGCAGGTGTAAACGAACCCTCACTGCCAAAAGAGCCTCACCGAGATGAATCCCTCGCTACCAAATGAGCCATACTGCAGAGAAAGCCTAAACTGTTGCCTATACTCCGCACTCAACAACTGGTCCTGCTGCGCATTCACCTAAAGCTACAGCTCATCCCACACTGACGAACCATTGCTACCCCTAACTGACGAGGTCATACTACTAGTGTCCGCAATGTGCCACACTCATGAAGTCGTGATGCTGCTGAGTACCTACATACAGTTTCAAGCACGCAACACCAAATCAGATAAGCCTTGCATTTTTCTTCTAAACGAAAGAATGCCTCACTGATGCTGCTCACACACGCTCATGCTCCCACTAACTGGAAAGCTGCTCTTTCATGCACATAATCGAGCCTGAGTTGATCTCCCCTGCAGTGGATGAGTTTCTCCAGCCTGTAGTACTACTACTCGCACCCCGTGACGAAATTTCTGCTCCTCATGTCCGTACCAACTAGTCCTACCTGCTACATATCTGACTGCTCCTTGAAGAATTTCTCATGCCACCATTTAAAGACTATGGAGGTAGTTTCGCTGCTATGGAGTTGTACTCGAAAACAAGGAGGCCAAAACAATAATGACCTGAAGCACAGATCAGAAATGTGAACAGAAAAAGGATACAATAACGACAACGCAAAGCAAGGGTTTCTTTATCTTTTTTGAAGGTCCATGGTCAACGAAAACATCCTCACTACAGCTAGCAGAGGGATATTCAATTTTTTAATGAAGATCCACTTTGGAATAAAGCTAACAGAACATGTATGGACTCCAGAGGCGATGTAATCAACGTTGCTACCCGCTTTGGTGTGCTGATCTACCTGCACTTGTGAGCTGCTCCTGCCCACACCACTGCCAATGCCTCACTGCCAATGACTCAATGCCAATGACTAAATGCATTTGCCTCACTGCTGTAACCAAAGTTGTTGTTACTTACTTTCAAGCTACACATGAAGGCATTGTAGTCCCGCAACTAAAGAACTAGTACCCACACTTGACTGTGCCTCACACCCGCATCTGAATTCCTCTCCTGCAATGCTAATACCTGCTCCTGATGCTACCTATTCGTTCATGCGGAGAGTAAAGCCAAAGATAATGTTCCTGTCTACTTGATGATACCAAAGTTCCTGCCATCCCCAACCTGATGTGCACCTACTGCTAGTGAAGCAGCTACTAAAGCCATGTAACTTCTACTTGTTTAAGGAAGCATTTCCGCCACATGATGACTATCTACAGAGGAGCTGCTGCAATCCTTGGCTGATGTACTACATCTACCACACTTGATACAGATCTACTATTGTGAATGCTATGAATTCCACGATACAAGATTGAGATGCTTAACTTGTCAACGCTATGTTACCCACCAATGATGACTGCTCCTGTCTATGGAGTTCATCGTTTTGATTTTGTGCAGGTTCATCGTTTAGGAGCAGCGGCTGGGGCAATGCAACTACTACGTGTCGTCCTGAATGTTCTTTTTATGCTCCCACATTGTCAATACTCCCGCATTACTGACGTACCCGCAACAAGGATACTCATGCAGTTCAGTTTAGAGGCGTCTGCAGCTAAATGCTTTCCAAAAATAACAGATCCTTTACCCAGAGTACCACTCTAGCTCTCGGGACTCACTGAACAAACTCAGTGTA
>JAJJMA010339224.1:0-10077 GCA_023529015.1 Papaver nudicaule
TCTTGGGTTCTATGTTGCCAGTTAATTGATTCATCCACTTTAAAAAGAGAAGTTGCTCAAGGGGTGGATCTAATGGTTGTAAGGGAGCTTACCGGAGGTTAGATTTCATATTTATATCCGTGATAGAGTGATGCTGAAATGAGTAGTGTTTTCGTATTTGTTGATTTGGTGCTTGATTTATTCCATCTTTGATTATGATTATTAGGTATTTATTTTGGAAAGCCAAGAGGTTTTGGTAAAAATGAAAATGGTGACGAGATTGGTTTTAACACCGAGGTGTATGCTACATATGAGGTAATATAAATTCTCTCTCAACTTTTTGACTGATTGGTATTAAGTTACAAAACAACCTTTTTTCGTTTCCATTGTGATTCTGTGTTACTTGTATATTGCCATGCTCGGTTGAAATGGCCTGCAGGAGTGAGGTGATGCTAATTACACAACAAAAGAGATTAAAATGAATCAGTAGATATGTTAATTTGTGCTAGTGCTTTTGTTGTTATCTCTGAGCATCTATAATAGATACATATTTGGGCATAACTAATTTCCTATAGTAATCTTTGAGTGGATCCAGTGAGGCTGCTGAAAGTTCTCATAATGGGTGTAAGACACTAGCAGCGCTTGGAATAGAAAAGTCGGATATAAAAGGTTGTACTCTTTATTATAGGATACAAACGAACTTGTAACTTTTAACTGGTAGTAAGACATATGTAGAAATAGAGTGAAAAAAATTTACTGATGGTACTTTTTGTAATCGAGGCAACTTTAGCCCCAAGTAACCAAGGGATCATCAGTAACCAAGTCATCCGTAATTTGTTTTAATTCTGAATTACAACCCATCATAAGAGGCTCAATTCGAAATGCATGTGGTGCCAAAACTAAGGGAAGTTCAAAGCTCTTTCTCCTGTCTCTCTCTTCTTTTCTTAAATCTGTATGATCGAAAAGAGTCTTAGGATTTTGTACTATAGTGTTTCATGGAGGTTCTGTAACCATGATTTATTCCATGTCCAAGGTTAGACCTTTGATTTACCTTAGTTTTTGGGAGACTAAGTATTAGTTATCTCTTTTACCTTGCATGCTCACATCAAGGCAAGACAAATCTTTTAGATTGATTTTTTTTGCAGCCTCAGAACGTGCAAATTTGGATGTTTAGTTGTTCCATTGTGTTACTGACTTTATTTTTTGCAGATACCTTGTTTATCATCTGGTTTCTTTTTCGTTGATATGTTTTCGCTTAATTGCTTACCCATGTGAAAAATGCTATTCAGATAGACCGTATTGCTCGTGTTGCTTTTGAAACTGCTCGAAAACGTCGAGGTAAACTATGTTGTGTGGACAAAGCAAATGTATTAGAGGTACCTCTTTATTACTGGAAATACTCCTATTTTTTTAATTCTATTTGTCCTGAAGTTCAAATGTGGAAAGTGTTTAAACCTCACCGCGTTGAACATCGTGATGTTAATGCATATGCTAAGTTGGAGAGTAGCTATTAACCTGCTATATGGTATTAGTTGTAAATTCAATCCAGGTGATTGCAATGAAAATCTTTTGTTCTGCAAAATTTGTAAATATGTATTTTTGTTGTTCCTTCATGGTTCTTAAGTAATATCGTAACAAGCATATAGTGCTTGTGGCATCCTATTCCAGGGTAATTTTTGGTCCTTGGCATGTGGACTTGGTCTACTCATTCTTTCCATCAAAAACTTAATAACGTGATATTATCATGATTCTGTAAATTGTGCAGGCATCAATGTTATGGAGAAAAAGAGTTACAATGATGTCCTCCGAATATCCTGATGTTGAGCTCACTCACATGTATGTTGACAATGCAGCAATGCAACTTATTCGCGATCCAAAGCAGGTGTGTCATATTTTAGTAAAGGATGCATTTAAGGAATGCAACTCTCATGATAAATGACCTTCGGATTGCTGTTGTCTTTGATTCAAATACAGTTGGTTCATCTAAGAGAGCATTAACTATCTTGGGGGAATTGAATTTGTTTCTGCTTGTATGATCTGAATGTCTCTATTTCCTCACTCTTCCACTGTATGTTTTACTGGTTTCTGAACTTTGCATGTCACAGTTCGATACTATTGTGACAAACAACATTTTTGGCGATATTCTGTCCGATGAGGCTTCAATGCTTACTGGGAGTATAGGAATGCTTCCGTCGGCTTCAATTGGTGACTCGGTAAATTTAAAAATATAGATCTCTTAACAACTTTTTTGTATTTTAGTCTGGGAACTGGGACAAAAGATAAGCAATCCCCTAATCTATAGGTTTCCAATAACTGTACTGTTTTACTTTTTATTTTCTGTAGGGACCGGGACTGTATGAACCCATCCACGGTTCCGCTCCTGATATTGCTGGACAGGTAAAACTTAGACACAATAGTTTCTTTCACTCTTAATTTTGAAAAAAGTTTCTATGCAGTACAACCGTAACTGTTATTTCTGCAAGCTAATCGGATAATTCCGTTTGAAATTTCTAATAATGATAAACTCGGTAACAGTGTCAGAAACCCTGTATACTTTTTGTTTCTTACTCTTATTGTAAAGTGTAAACAAGGTATTTAGATCTTAGTTCTTCTATCCTCTATGCAGGACAAAGCAAACCCACTAGCTACAGTGCTGAGTGTTGCGATGCTTTTGAAATATGGATTACAAGAAGAAGCTGCTGCAAAAAGAATCGAGAATGCAGTGTTGGAGACTCTGGATAAAGGGTTTCGAACGGGTGATTTATTCTCAACAGGAATGGTATGTATCCTACCTTATTTGGAACAATATGTTATATGTTACCTCCATGTTACAAAGTAGATAAGGAGAATAAAACAAATTCTTGAGGATAAAAGTGAAAGTTGTGATTGAGAGAAAGAAACTTATTGATGTTAGTTGGAAGTAGCTGGTATCCTCCAAATTTTTCAGAAAAACCTAGCTAAATTCTCCAATTAACTGAAAGGAAAGGATAGAAAAGGAAACATATTCTCTTCTTAATTCAGAAGTCACGAGAAATATGTGGTGATTGACAACAACAACAGCAAGCCTTTAGTCTCAAACTAAGTTAGGGTAGGTTAGAAATGAAACCCAAATCACCATTTAATAAACTATGGTTCTGGAACATGGATTGCAGACTTCCACTCATTCATGTCCAAGGTGTGATCCGTTTCTGGACCCCAATATGATAGATATAGAACAACCACACAAATAGAATAAAAGAACAAATAGCTTGCAATAGAATTGTTAACTTTATTGCACAGGAGAAAGAGTTTTACAACGTTATATCTCCTTTTGGAATCTTCGTCATAGCAGTCATATCTTCCTTCAGTGATTTCACATCGTCCTCCAATTTCTCCATGCTTTTTCATTGGATTCGAGGATGATGATGAGTCAGATGCTTTCTTTTTTTCTATCAATATTAGGATCTAATGGTAAAACCTTGTTACCCTCGGGTCGAAGCCCTTCCATTCATCGCCGGAAACATTGCTTACTAACCGTCTGTGCTTCGATACCACTGTGATCCGTTTCTGGACCCAATATGATAGATATAGAACAACCTTACAAATAGAATAAAAGAACAAATAGATTGCAATAAAATTGTTAACTTTATTGCACTTGAGAAAGAGTTTTACAACGTTTTCCTTCAAGGTTTTCTCAACCTTAGGAGTTGTACTTCTTGTTTTTTTCTAGAACTCTTTTAGTAGAATTCTTTCTAGTCTTCTTGTTCTCTGCTTATGGGTGCTCATTTGCCCCTTATTTGTAGGTTTTGAGGTAGTTCTAAATCTTAGTCACTCCAAGAAAGGAAAACTCCCTTATGTTTGTAATCTTCTAAAAATGAGACTCCAAAGTTCTCTTTCTAGGATTAGGAAACCACTTCTAGAACTACTAGGAGAAGTATTTTTTTTTTCTAAACCTTGGTATAGGGTATTTCAATGGCCCCCCTCAAAAGCATTGAATTAAGAGGTAGGGAAATGTAGCGTGCAACTGCTCTCTCGAGTAGCACTTTGAATGCTCACAACTTTTCCCGTAAGGACAGACTTGAAACAGTTTTTGTTTACCAACTCCTAGTCCTGCTGTCTTCCTGTCAAGAATCAGTACCTTCTTTGCTATTTCACTTGGAACTAAGGTAACGATGGTGACTCCGTTTGCTCGTCAAGTGGCAAAGGTTTAAAGAGCTTAAGATTCTCAAACTGGTTGGACCATTGCGTATTGGTTTCAACTTCTTATACGAGCCTTCAAATCAGACTTTCCCAATGGATAACCCTGTAAAGTTGCCAATTTGGATATGTCGAGTTCGATGCTTAATATGGCGTTCCTTGTACCGTGATGGTGTTTCTTCAGTCTCGTTAGTAGATTATTGATGTAGCCTCGAATTTGGTACTTGGGCATCCGGTATATGCTGGATTTCTTGTTCCCCACGCTGTTTTGGTGGTAACTTATGCGGTTGTTGCAGGGAGTCTTCAAACCCTTCTAACAACTGCGGTAGATATTTCTTTTTGATTTTCGTGCACTCACGAGAGCTTGCACAAATCAGTTCACTAGGTTCTTTGACATTTGGTCGAACTGTGAGTATCTCCTTTAGAAACTTCGTCATAGCACTCATATCTTCTTTTAGTGATTTCACATCTTCCTCTAGTTTCTGCATGGTTTTTCCTCGTGGATTCGAGGATGATGATGAGTCGGATGCTTTTTTTTCTTTCATCAATATTAGGATCTAATGGTAAAACCTTGTTACCCTTGGATCGAAGCCCTTCCACTCATCGCCGGAAACATTGCTTACTAACCGTTTCTGCTTTGATACCACTGATGTGTTTTTGGGCCCAATATGATAGCCATACAAACAAAATAAAGAACAAATAGATTGCAATAGAATTGTTAACTTTATTGCACTGGAGAAAGAGTTTTACAACGTTTTCCGAGTTGTATCTTTCTTCTTGGGTTTTTCTAGAACTCTTTCAGTAGTATTCTTTCTAGTCTTCTTGTTCTTTGCTTATGGGTTCTCATCTGCCCCTTATTTGTAGGTTTGAGCTAGTTTTAAATCTTAGTTATTCCAAGAAAGGAAAACTCCCTTATATTTGTAGAGGGAGGATCCACTCACACTTTCTATCTCACATTATCTCACACTTTCGACGCTATTTTTTTATATAAAATTCAAACGACATCTGCTTTTAAACTAAAATTTTGGGAATATGTTTATGTTACTGAGCATTACATTCCTACAAAAAATGAGTGCATTTCGAAATAACCAAACTCATTATATACCGATCTTAATTTCAATTTCGTGGTGATATACGTTTTGGAATGTTCTCATTTTTTGTAAGAATATAGAGCTCTACTAGAAGAACAGATCCCCAAATATTAGCTTCGAATCCGATACCATTTAACTCTTATACAAAAAATGATACCGAAAGTGTGAGATAATGTGAGATAAAGAGTGTGAGTGGATCCTTTCTCATGTTCATAATCTTCTAAAAATAGGACTCTTGAGTTCTCTTTGTAAATTTTTGTCTCCGCAACTCCAGTTGCCTATCAACTCCTATCCTACTATCGTCAGTTAACACCACATCATCAGCAAAGAGCATGCACCAAGACCTTGAATATTTCTTGTAACTTCATCCATCATTAACGCTAAAATGTAAGGGCTCAACGCTGACCCTTGATGTAGTCCTATCTTGAAAGGGAAGTCACTAGTTTCGCTTTCGCAAGCTCGAACCATTGTCACGGCGCCATCGTACATATCCTTGATGAGGGTAACATACTTTGTGGGAACTTTCTTCTTCTCAAGGCCCACCACATAACATTTCTCGGAACCTTGTCATATGCTTTCTCTAAGTCGAGAAACATCATATGTAAGTTTTTCTTTTGTTCCCGATATCTCTCTATAAGTTGTCTTACCAAAAAGATCGCTTTTGTATTTGATCTTTCAAGCCAAACTAGTTATCTTGTCATCCTCTTTTTGGGTGATGTTCGATAACCCTCTCCCAAAGCTTTATTGTGTGACTCATAAGTTTAATTCCTATATACTTGGTACAATTCTGATTATCTCCTTTATTCTTTATACCACTATGCTTCTCCTCCACTCGTCCGACATCTTGTTTGATCGGAAGATGTTGTTGAACTACTTAGTCCGCCAAGCTATCCCCACATCTCCTAGGAATCTCCACCTCAATGGGACCCTACCGCCTTTCATTCTATTTTAATGCCTCCTTTACTTCTGATTGTTGGATTCTCCGAATAAATCCCTTGTTGGTGTCGACAAAAGAGTCAACTAGCCCTATCGTGGTGCTGTTATCCTCTCCATTGAAAAGCTTGTTGAAGTATTTTGTCCATCGATTCTTTATCTCGACATCCTTTACTAAAATCCGGTCGTCCTTGTCTTTCTCTCACAAAGTTTTGCTATCTTGTAAACGTTCTTCTCACCCTCCTTTGTGCTTAGCTTCTGGTATAGATTTTCATATGCCCTACCTCGTGCGTCACTCACCGCTCGCTTTGTGTGTGTGTGTTTTTTTTTTTGCCGCTTTGTACTTTCGTACATTCTCCTCACTTCTGTTATGGTACAAGCCTGTATAGTACTTTTCTTTTCCTTGATCGCCTTTTGCACATCCTCGTTCCATCACCACGTATCTTTTGATTCGCGTCTATTCCTCTTGTCACTCCTCACACTTTTCCAGGCACCTCTGTGTGCGAGTTGACATCTCGTTCCACATGATATTGGCCTCCCCATCTACGTTCTCTATTCCTCATGCCAAGACTCAACTTGTAAACTCTCTTCTCGATGCATCTTCTTTGAGCTTCCACTACGTCGTCTTCGTATTATTGGCACCTTTGTCTTGTCGAATACGCATCCGTAGGAAAAAATCAAAGACCAAGAGTTGATGATGTGAAACAACACATTCTCCCGCGGTAACCTTGCAATTTACGCACTCCCGTGTTTCCCCTCTTCTAGTAATAGGAAAACCGATCTGGCAACTAAGTGGGATTGTCTTTTCCTAAAGAAGGTGTTGGTTATCATAAGGTCATAGGTAGTAATAACAAAATCGATCTGGCTAGAGTGTTGACCACTGCTATAGGTAACTAAATGGGATTGTCTTTTTCTAAAGAAGGTGTTGGTTATCATAAGGTCGTAGGTCATCTCGACACTAATATCTCTTCACCTTTTTGGTTTTTCTCCTTGTATCTAAACCCTCCATGCACCCTCCCAAAACCCTCGCCACATGTGCCAACGTGACCGTTGAAGTCTCCTCCGATGAAAATCGTCTCCTTGCTAGGTACATCCCTAACTGCGCCATCTAAATCCTCCCAGAATTGCCATTTAACGTCTTCACCAAGACCTACTTGTGGGGCTTACACACTAATGACGTTCAAACCCATAACCCCAACTAAGTGCCTTGCTAGGATAATCCTATCCTCTTGTCTTCAAACGCCAATAAAAGAACTTTATTCGTAAAATTCCTATCAATTAAAATGCCTACCCGTTCCTGGTCCCATGTGGTCATGTGTACCATAGCCTGAAACCTGTACCATGCACCTCCTTTGCATCCTGTCCCGTCCATTTGGTTTCCTGCAGGTATAAAATATTTACACACCTTATAGTCGCAGTATCCACAATCTCTCTTAACGTTCCTGTCAAAGATCCTACATTCCAACTACCTACGCGAATCCTACCTACCTCGGCTAGCTTCCTTGCCCCTTGCACTCGTTGAGTCATGTGCAAAGACCCTCGCTCATTTAACACTAAATCCAGGCGGCAACCTTTGCTCATTTGACACCATATTCGGGCAATATGGCGCCTCACGGAGGTGACGACCAGGCCATTGTCTATTCCGGGTCTCATTTCATAGGTGATTGGCAGGGGGGTTTATACCGTTGGCTCACCTAGCCTATCACAAATGTTCCTCCTTTTTCCTGGCTTACGACAGGCTGTGCAGAAAACTAGGCGAAGTTATGTGGCTATTAACAAACCAAATAAATCTTGTGGCCTTTTGATTATTACATAAAAGCCTAAAACCCTTATACAAGGCATGTTTGGAAGGCAGGAGGGACCATAATCCGATCCGTTTCCAATTGAAGCCCCTGCTGAAGTAGTTAATACTAGCATGTTACTCTGTCCCCTTGCTGAAGATTCATTTTGTAGTTGAGAATGTAAAACTGCCCGAAATGCTAATCATGCAGGAGTAACAATCATAAGTTAACGTGATAACGTATGGAAATCTTAAGTCAACGTGATAACGTATGCAAATCTTAATAATTGGTTGGATAGGTGTAATAATTTTAATACTGTATTGTGATTATCGTCGTCAGTCTTTGGACATAATAGAACTTATTGGTTGAACTACGACTAGTGTTTATATGATATTTCCAATTACTAGAGTATGGAATTTGTAGTCAAATGTTATCTGCGAAGTTTCGCATCTTTGTGTTTCAAATGCTCTTCATATATCCTTGCGGTTTGATAGACCAGTGAAGTTTTTACATTCTTTCTTTCTATCTTCAGAAATTGGTGGGGTGCAAGGAGATGGGTGAAGAAGTGTTGAAGTCCATTGACTCTCAGAGACTTGCTGCAGTTTAGCCATTGAGAAAAAATATGAAATTGCTCAGTTTTCTTTTTTTTGTAGATTGGTGCCAGTTTACTCTGGGTGTATCATATTTTCCTCTTGGAATTGCCAAGTAGTCTCAAGAGGAAAAAGTTTTGAATAATCATTGCGAGTTTATCTTGCATTTGCTTAATTAGATTCACTGGAAATGGAAATCTGATCACTATTGGTTGAAAAAGTTTGTATATTTCATGGTTGAAATCACACTGGGTCCAGAATTTGATACATATATTTAAAGGTTAATTTGGGGGCCGGAAAATCTAATAGGGGGACCGGGTTTTTTATTCCTATCCTAGAGGGGGTTATAAGGGGTGTCAAAATGATATGAAAAGTTTAAGTTACCCTTTAGAGAAACAGATTCCAGAAAAAACAACAGTATTGGAATCAACTGGTGAGGCTAGTAGAAGAAACAACAGGTTTGGGGTATCTGACAAATTCAGGATAGGAACCACCTTGGTGAACTCTTCTTTACACGCAACAGTGCATTCTAAGCTATTGCAATATGCAAGGGCAATTCCTATGGGGTGAACAAACCCAGGATTTGCTCCCTTTGGTGCCACTATGGAGCAGGCAAACCATCAAAATGGCCTGGCAAACCAACATTAATGTTGGTTTGCACGGTGTGGCGTAGGAACAACCGAGCGGCACTTCTACGCCGCTCGGCCCAGCTAAACCGAACGGTCTAGGTATGGTCTTTCGACACAGTTGTGCCACCAAATAATAAAAAATTAATTAAAAAAAAAATTAAAAATTTAAAAAATCAGAGAAAAACAGAAAAAAATTAGTTTGAATATTTATATTTTTTTAAATTTTTTTATTATTTTTCAAAGTGTAGAAATGATAGTGTTCTTGCTTACTATAAGAAGACAAATGGTTTAAAATAGTTCAATCTAACTCCGTCCCTTTACAAAAATCCATCAACACTTGATATTATTTAGCGGCCCAGGTTATACCATGGGGTGCAAGTTATGCCGACAGCGGCGGTAGATTGGCCACTCGGCTGTTCTTAGGCTGCTAGATATTTTTACCATAGTGGCAAACACGGTTTGCCCATCCCGAACAAAGGAGAAATATTAGGCTAATCCATAGGAGCTCCCTAAAACTTAAAAAGCTTAAAGTGAAAGGCTAATTTGGGGGCCGGAAAATCTGATAGGGGGACCGGATAATAAAACAAAATAGAGCTATTTCTAAGCTTTTTCAAAAACCCCTTATCTGACATATTTTCTTAAATACCAAAATATCCCTATTTAATTAGAACTAATGAATCAGATTAGTTTAACTAAACTTAGATTAGTTGTTAAACTTAATTAGTGTAATCATTAGTTGTTAAGATTGGATAAAAGGAAACATGATTTTGTGTTAGGTTTTGTTTGTGTATTTTGTGTTTTTTGAGTGAGGAGTGAAAAAGAAGAAGAAGCATAGAGAAAAACCCAACTTTTGATTCACTCAACCAAAATGAGTGAATCAAACTCCGAAATGGAGGTA